>JAGDQP010011002.1:0-54139 GCA_022664845.1 Lepisma saccharinum
ATATATATATATATATATATATATCTGCATTACCAATGTCTATAGCAATCTTCAGATATCACTGTTTGCTTCATGGTGTAAATTACAGATTGGTAACGATCATCTAGTGTCCTGTTCACAATAAGTGTAATATGTTAATTGACGTTGAATGTTGCATGTCTTTGGACAATACCACACATTTATACTCACGAAGAAACTAGCAAAGTGAGTTTATAATTCTAGAAATATCAGCATTGTATCAATTGTGGCACTTTCAGAGTGTACCGTTAACAGAAGAAATGTCATTTCTTAACGAATTAGGCACAGCGGAAAAGCCAGGGATATAATTATATAATTGGATCTGTATAACAATTAAAATATTACAATCATTTTGTGTATGCAATGACGATTCCAGGGCTTCAACAAAAAATGTTTTCTAAACGTAACTCCACATACAGCCCTTTGATGGATATAACCTACGCCTCAACATGTTCTGATCAAGTACCTATATTCCATATTTAAGGATGAACTGCAGTGACTCAATGGTATTGCGCTCATTTCTGGTGTTTGTTACCTTCGATTCGATCCCTGCTCGTTCCAGTTGCGTTTTGTGGTGTACAAACACCGTATAGATGTGTTTTCTCGCAGTTCTCCCGTTTCCTCTCACTTTTTTCATTCCACCAAATATCCCATCTTCATCTATCCGACTTGAAAAAATGTTGCCTAAATTCCTTAAAGATTAAATTTAAATTCTATATTAAAGGTTTTTGTAGAGTCGACATTTTCAGCTTCTACTTCGTAAATAATTTATATTATTTTCTCAGACCGTAAAACATGAACCGTAAAACATGTATACATTTCTATTTTATACAATGTTTCACTTTACGAATGAACTGCTGCTACAAGAAATACAATATCAGAAATACACTGGGATAAGGCAGCCAATTTTATGATAAGATATGTGCTTGAATTCTGATATAAAATCAATATCCGTTCAAATATTTAAATCACATTCGTTCTGAAGTAATGACGATTTTCTAGTTTGAACTATTATCCTTAAATAAACCTGCTCCATATCACATTTTGTTTAGTTTATATAGATTATTGAATCGGCCTCATGTTAATATTGTATACTACTGCTATAAAGGTTTTGAGTTCCAAGCTTCCCTCTTCCTAATAGAACATAAAAACATTTTTCTTACGTTCAAACTACAAACATAAATTGCCACTCCTACTTTTACTAATTGATATTTTTCAGGGAATCAATGACATTCTTTACGTGCAACGGGAATATTGAAATAGCAGTTACAAAATGAAATAAAATGTAAATGTAAACGTAAACTTTTTGTTGAGCCTTAATTTTAAATCAATGACTGTTCAAACATTACAAATATGGCACATTCTGACCTAGTAGCCGTGTATTTAGGACCGCTAAACCAGGACTCGAAGGTCCTGTGTTCGAATCCCGACTGGGGCATGCATATATGAATTTTAACTAGTGTCGCATTCATAATCGTGAAAGGCCTAAGTAAAAGTTACTAAAAATGACTGATACAAAATAAAGTTTACAAATTTATGCTAGTACATAATTAATTATGATTTCAGAGTTTTAACATAAATAATGTTCTAATAAAACTTTTCAACGTTTTATACAGATAAGACGGATCTTTGGAAGTTTAGGTCATCTTCAGCTCTTTCGTTCTTCTGTCTTTAGGTAATAAATTAATGTTGCGTGCAGATTCTTATGTATGAATATGATATAAAATATTTCGTACAAATAAGGTGGAAAGCGAATATTTCTTCCCTTAAAAATTATTATTACGTTAACTGTTGCTTGATTTTTAAGTTATTTATGGCATTTATGCGTCCATGGCTAAGGCAGATATTTATGATCTTCGTGGCTGTAAAATTGGCATCCGAATTGTCATTAGCAAATCACTGACATAATGCAAACCAACTCAGACTATATATTTTTAAATCGTTTATAAAATCTTTCATTATTCAAAACTTGCGATATTCATTAAATTCTAGAGGAGATTCAGTTTCTAGCCTCTACGTTGCAGACAATATTAAAATTATTTCTCAGAAACAAAAAGAAGCAACATAAAAAAAGCATTCGCATGTAATATCCATTGTTTTGTTTACGAGTTGGAATTTGTAGGAGAAAACATATGAGTAAAGTAATTAACATTAACATAAAGTAAACAATTTAGGGATAAAGGTATATCATTAAATTCTTATTTAAAATAAATAGCAGTTCAAGTCATCATTGTGTATAAGATTACATAACTTTATTCTTTTTTAAATGTACTTCTTACACACCTTCTACAGTTGCGATGGATCCTCGGGAAATGTGTCAACTAGCACTTCCATTGACAAATGGCTGTCTTTTAAAGGAATTTCCAGCTTCTGTTGGGTGAATAATAGGAGATAAAACACAAAGTTGATGGTCTCTGCTCATAGTTCCTTAACGCGATAAATTAAAAATGCCGATGCAAAAATAATCCTCTTTTGCGATAATACACACTTTTGCCACCAGTAGTAAAGCTGTTGAATTCACTGCTTTAAGCCATGTTCTACTAGGTTTCATAATGCGTCGTACAACGTTGCGTTTACCTATGCCTATGAAGCAAAATGGTGCTCTTTAGACATCATATGCGGGGAAAAGGTAGAAATCGTAGAGGTGAAGTCTGATGAATAGGTGAGAAATTCCACAACATATTTTCCTTATTTTCCGGGAAATTAGAGACGAGTATTGACCGCTGCGCGGGAGTAGTATTACGAACAAAGTATCATTTTCCACTTTTACTACATCTCAGGTCGCTTACGGCGGATGGAGTACCCCAAACCACGCAAAACTTCCACGTACCTCTGAGTGTGTACTATTCGGTTCCACTCAATGAATTTGAAATGGACAGATTCTTGAAAATTAAAAGTAACAAATAATAAAAGGAAAATAACATGGCTTTTCCTTTGCTAAATCCTGCCACATGTTCTTCAATCTCAAAGAATGATGAAGAATCACGCTTGGACTGAATATCCAACAAGTAACTCCAAATGTTATCACTTACGACTATCTTCAGCATATATGATAGATCACTATCGTCGTTTTCGATTTACGCACACGATATCCTCAATCCTTCCTCCATCTCGTCCAGGGCTCATTCAGAAGCGACAATGTGCTCATGCATGTAGAACATGGTAAGATTGTCGGTCAAAATGTGCTAGCAGGTGGGCACAGATACGTGAAATCTATTGGCAATTTCTACAAATGTTTGACGTCGAGTATTTCGAACATACTGCTCAACAGGCTTTTGATTTCCTTCGTATTTGCACTCTCAAGTTGACCAGGGGCTCTAAATTGTCCGTAGATTGTACGTCACTAAACCGCTGATGTTAAGAACACTCTCAACACTCTATTGCAGACTCACCGTACATTGCCCTTAGCACAGTATAAATTTGCGAAGGCGTGTTTCCAAAACGCTGATCAAAATTATTTTCGTACATTTTCTCTTGAACATACATGCTTCTTAGTTCCCAGCAAAATTGTACCTCGTATATTGTAAATTACTTAAACTGCTAGAGACAAAAATTTTGAAAACCTCGTCCTTTAAAATCACCATGGTATTGAACGTTTCCCTTTCCGAGTGTTCTGCATGCTTTATATACCAGGGGCGTAAAGATGAAACCGGAATTTATGTACATAAAAGACACAGTGATTGGATGACAATGCTAAGAACTATTTTATTCGAATTATTGGCCATCGCTAGCGATACATTTCTGCTATCGTTCCGGCAATGTCTGAATGCCAGATCAAAAAAACTGTGCCTTTTGTGCTGCAAACCAGTCATTAAGCCATTTTCGTACATTTTCGTAAGATGTGAGGCACTGGTCAGCAAGTGCGTGTCCCATGAATGCAATTAAGTGAAATTAGGAAGGCGCCAATCTCTGGTGAATAAGCCGAATGAGGATGGATTTCCTAGCCAAACATCGCTATCGATTCTTTGACCGGTTTGGCTGTGTGGGAGGGTGCATTATCGTGAAGCACAACCACTTTATGTTGCCTTTGTTCATATTCTGGCTGCTTTTCACACAAAGCGTGATTCAAATCGATCATTTGTTGTCGATAACTTTGGGTATTAATGGTTTCGCCAGGTTACAGCAGTTCATAACAAATCACTCCCTTCTGATCCCATCAAACACAAAGCATTGTTTTCCGTCTATAGCGATTTGGACTCGCAGTCAGTGTCAGCGGTTCTCCTGGAATTACCCATGATCTTTTACGCTTAGGATTCTTAAAATAGATAAACTTTTCGTTACCACAGTGACAGCTATCGCCGTCTATGCACATATTCCGGTTTCATGTTAACACACGTGGTAGTTAAGAAAAAAAAGTGAACCTTCACATCCTTCGACCGATTAACTGTGTTCTACACGAAAAGTTTATTAATCTGAAATATCTGACTAATGCTTTGTAATTTTCACACACACTCACCCACCCCCAGACCCATACCCACCCACATACACATTTATATATATATATATAATAGAAAACAAAATAATATAAGAATGTAAAAAAAAAGTAAATTTAAAATCATTGTTAAATATGTTCAACTTTGCAGTGTGTTTTTGGCACAAGAAAATAATTTCACAAATGCAGTGACATAACGCAAGTCATTCCTAAAGCACTTTAGGGTATTCCTATTGACAACTTCCATGTATCTATTTTAAACCACTTGTATTTATGTTACTACAACATTCCTTCTTGTCATTGTGTCCGCATGTTTTCCCTTCTTTTTTAAATATCTTGAAATGTACTCTATTCTCTACAGACCAGGTTAAAAAGTTCCGAATTGGTCATATTTGTGCTCCTATGATCCAACTTTTAAATTTAATAAAATGTTCGTTAACGAAATATCAAGAATAGTTTTCAACATTTCGTAAGCACTTTCCAATACCATTGAATTTTATTACTTGATAGGTAAATACAACAAACATTTAACATTTTGTGTAACTTGTCGTGATACTTACTCTATAGCTTACGGAACTCGCAAGTTCGCCGAAGCAGTAACAAATGTTCGCATCAAGAACTATCCTGCGCAAGGTCAAGCCAATTATCATCGTAAATACCTATTTCTCGAAGATTCCTTCAAATATTATCCTCCCAAAGTCGTATAAGTCTTCCCAACTAAATCTTTCTTTCTGGCTTATCAAACACGATGGGATATAGCATTGGTTTCTGCTTCATCTAAGCTACATAGCCTGCTAACATTAGACGTCGTGATTTCATTTATCTTACAAATACAAGTGAGTCGTACAATCTGAGAAGTTTTTCGTTATGCAGTCTCCTCCATTCCCCAACCATCCGTCCTGTTTCGGCCCTAATATCTTTCTCAAGACCTTGTTTTCAAGCTCTCGTAATCTATGTTAATCTGCTAGGGTCATACTCCAACTTGCGGAAGCTTAAATTATACCGGCAGAATAACCGTTTTGTAATTTTAATTTCAACTCTCTTGATATTAATCGTGAGGTTATGAGTATATGGACTGAGAGGAAAAATGCGTTGCCCGACACTAAGCGACTTTCCATTTCTTTCGTGACCTTGTGTTTCTTTGTTACATATGCTCCCAAGTACTTACATTTGCTTTTTTTTATCAATGTTCTCATGTTTATCTCTTATGTATCTATTTCATCATTTCCAGAGCTTCGGCTTGTTAGCATGTACTGTATTTTGTTTTCTGTATATTTAACTGTAAACCTCTCTCATCGCACGCATCTACTAAGACATCGGTGGTACATATTTGTGGTACATCTATATCGTAACCTATTACAGTTGATTAAAGCCATTCAATTCGAGTCCCTTTTTGTCCAATTTTAATTTCTGAATCGTACATTCTAATGCAAAGTTAAACAGTAATGATGACATGGCATCAACTTGTTTCAACCCGTTGAGAATCTCAAAATATATGAAATATGATTACCTATCTGTACTCTGCTTAAGGGTCACTTAGACACTCTCTTACTAGTTGAACAAGTGTTTTCTTAAGAATTCCAAATTGTACGAGGATATTTTAAAGTTTTTCGATCTTGATAAAATCATATCCATTCTTAAAAACGATGAATAACTGGTGAATAGTCGCATTGTATTTCCATTTGTTCTGCAAAATTTGTCTGAAGCCAAAACATCTGGTCTAACGTCAATTTATTCTAAATCTTCATTGGTGATCTCCTGTATTTCATCCACATATACGCTTATGCGAGTTATCTGTATATTATTCAGTATTTGTAACATGTAGGGAGCTATGAGATCTTGTGGTAATTATTAAAGTCCGATTTATCGTTTTCATTATAAAACGGAACTATTATTGCTGTTTTCCATTCCCTTGGACACTCTTCCTTTCTCCATATAACATTTATCAATTTACTGACTTGTTTGATTAGTGGTATTTCTCCTGCTTTAATTAATTCGACTCGTATATTGTCTACTCCCGGTGATATGAAAATTTTGAATTTATCTACAGACATTTCGACCTCGATCTCGCTAGGGTGAGGTATCCACGGTTCTGCTGTATAGATTTTAAGTTCATCTGTCTTTTATCTGTTGTGCACATCAAGAAGTTTGTCTAAATAGAACTCTCCCTGTAAAAACAGAAATACGTAAGTAAGAAATGTATCTGTTGTTTATCGGATTTTAAACGAAAAGTAGCTCCAAAGGTGTCTACCAATCTTAGTTTAGTTTTCCTCTATTGCAAGATAAAAACCGCAGTTATTCTCCATTTAAATCTTTAATGCCCTTCACTGGTAAAATGATCTGGAAACCCTGTCCTTAGGCCGATGGTGGCTTAGTATTTCCTTCCATCAGATGAAGATGACTCCCTAAGGCGTGGATTACAGTTTATCTTCACTGGGGAACGAACAGGAACTCACTTGATTACAAGGCATCAACGGTAATACTCACCGAAAAGTACACTAGTTTAGAAATATCTTAAACAAATTAAATACGACTGAAAATCATGGAGATCTAATATAAATATTTTAGAATATAATTTAAAGGACTTAGTTTCCAGCGGCTGTATTGTAAACACATTATCGTGTATATAACACATTTCTGGTAAATATGAACAAGTAATATAGGGCTGTAATACTGTAAAGAAAACAATTATATTAGACAATAATAGGTATATAAAGTTAGCACTGGCGTCATATAAGCGTTTTAAATATACTGGTATACTATTACGTATTTCTATAGTGGCAATAAGCGTTGAAATACTTCAATCGCCTTAGTGTACAATTAGAAACGACTACAGGTTAGTAATCCTTTTTCTTAATGTAACAACTCCACACTCTATATAGTTGGTGCTGACCAAATGTCTGTCTTAGATATTATAACATTGGATAACTGAAGCTTCATCTTTATATTTTGCAAATACAATACAAATATTATCATCTTACGAAGACACTACAGACATGAGAGTGTTGTTTTTCATCATTGCATACTATATTCATATAACAGCTCTTATTTAACAATGGATTGTAATATCAGAGAGGCACTGGCATAATGGATAAAATTTAGTAACGCAAATATGAGGTTGAATGATAATATAAAACAAATAACAGATCAACTTTTGCATACATGCAAGTGTATCATTCATGAAAAAGTAGTTAAGATGTATCTTTGGACAGTTTTATCACAAACAAAAACTGACTTTGTAAGATAGTCATTGGCATAATATCCGTTATATCCTGATTTGAATTTTACAACATTGGCCCACGAAATGTGTATGAGATAGTCAGTGAGAATACTGAAATAATGTAGAATTTAGTTATATCATTTAATTACCATAAATGTCATAACTATATTCACGTCGTCCATTGACGCTTCTTCAGTTATATATGACTCGCGAGAGTTTTATTTAGGTCCGTTTGTATTGGAAAGTTAACTCAGACTGAAGCTATATAGAAATATTCTATACACCAAATATCAAATTCGAGTTGAAATAACCAGCTAATATTTTGTAAAAAACAACACAAACATTTCTCACACAAAAATAGCAACGTTAAGATTTTATGCTTTGGAGTCACTATTATATTCAAACTTTCTGTGAGTATAAGCCTGGCCTAATATAAAAAGCAAAAAATACTGACAGATCGCAAACAATTTGTGTAACTAAATTATTATTTGTATACATTAAATGTCTCTTGTAATTTCTCAATTCGTTACTGTATAATTTATTGACAAACACTGCACAGTTACCTAAATTAATCTCTAAATATATATTATGCCTGCACACGTTAAATATATATATAGTTTAGTTCGGCATTCAGAATGTAAGTTGTTCTTAAACGACTAATTCAAATATTACAAATTTTCATCGGTCAGTTCTTGATTGCTGCTCAGGAACTGTTTTGCTTGTTTCCTTTCGTTTATGTTAAGATATTGTTTGACATTCTATATCATCTTATCTTTCTATCTCTATATCTTTTCTTTATTTGATACAATATATGCCAATTGATATTCGCTATGGTTCTATATATTTTCTTTATCAATATAGATTATTCATATTATATTACGTTATTTCTGCTATTCTATATATTTCTTTTCTTATTACATTAACATGTCCCTTGATATTACACATCTTATATTTTTGATTATGTTAACATTGTTTGATATTATCAAAACCTATCTTTCTTTGTTATATTATTTTTTTTTCGTATCCGCAATGATCTTACATATTGCTGTTACCTTCTGCTGGTGAAGATAAACTATCTTGATATCACATTAAAATATCAATTTTTAATCCCACTTTACCGTGCTAACATTTTCAATATTCCCAGTTGTTAAAGATATTGTATTTCAAAATCCATTCATAGCAGTTTCCTATTCAAATATTTGCATTTTGAGGTAATTCTCCATTAAACCTTTTCAATAATTAGTTAGCAGACAATTTCGAATATTATATTAACTTTTTAATTATAAATTTATAAAAATTGAATTTTTATTTTTTATAAAATAGACTCCAACACATTAATTAGGGGTTGATTCGAACTTGTTTTCTTTTTATATGTATAGTGTTTGTAGAAACATATCCTGGTTCTCACGCTTTCAATAGTTTTATGGCACTGATAAAATACAACGATGAACTACATACAAGGATAATGTGCCATATCAAAAAATTGTTCTCATGTTAAAGGCATGTATAGAAACGCAGGCACTAGTGTGATGTAAGCCTTTTAGAAATGCTGTGCAACGCAGTGCATTGATATATTACATATTATAGCTTTTAATAGTTGGAGCTTCATGCTTCGATTTTCAAAGATGGTATAAACATTGTCAATATACGAGAACACTCCAGAAATGAAAGTATCGCTCTTCTACATTACATTATATATTTATTTGATATATCACCAGCAATGAATGATCATATCAGAGAGGCACTGACATTACGAATACAATTTACTATCGTATGTATACTGTTGAATAATAGCGTAGGATTAATTACAGTTAAAATTTTGGCACAAACGTAATCGACATGTAACATCAGCATTTTTTTTTAAAAAAGGAAAAGAACCTTCTCACCCTTTGTATACTTAAGATGAATCTTTGGACAGTTTATTAACGAACATAAAGTGATAATGTAAGACCGTCATTTGCATACTATCGTTTATATCCTGAGATCAATTTTATAAGAACAACATTGTCCAATGAAATATATATGAGATAGGCAGTGACAATACTCACACAATGAAGAATTTAGGTAGATCATTTAAATACTATAAATGTCATAACTATATTGACGTCGTCCCTTTGTGCTTCCTACCTTGTATATCTCTCGCGGGGAGAGATACATTTCTGTTATCGTTCAGGCAATGTGTATATGCCAGACAAAAAAAAAAACTTTGCCTCTTGTGCTGCGAACCAGTCATCAAGTCACTTTCGTACATTTTCGTAAGATGTGAAGCGCTGGTCAGCAAATGCGTGCCCCAGGATGCAAATAAGTGAAAATCGGAAGACGCAAAGTCTGGTGAGTAAGCCGCATGCGGAAGGATTCCCCAGACAAACGTCGCAATCGTTTACTTGCCCGATTTCGTTGTGTGCGAGGGCGCATTATCGTGAAGCACAACCACTTTATGTTGTCTTTGGTCACATCCTGGTCGTTTTTCACGCAAAGCTCGATGCAAATCGATTATTTGTTGTCGGTAACTTTGGGTATTAACGGTTTCGCCAGGATACAGAAGTTCATAATAGATCACTCGCTTCTGATCCCACCAAGCACAAATCATTGTTTTAAGTCCATAGCGATTTGGTCTTGCAGCCTATGTCGCCGGTTCTCCTGGAGTTATCCATGATCTTTTACGCTAAGGATTCTCAAAATAGATCCACTTTTCGTCACCAGTCACAATTCGATGGAGAAATGATTTCTTTTTGTACGTGGCGAGCATAATTCCGCAAGTGGTTTTTCGGTTTCCCTGCTGTCGTTCAGACAATGCATGTGAGACGCATTTTGACACCATCTGAATCTTGTCCATGTTATTTAAACGCATGGAAACTTATTCTTGTATCACATTTAATTGATCCATTTTGTTGTTGCCTTTGAGCGTCATCCTCATCCAACAAAGCTTGAAATGTGCTGCCTACAAACTTTTTCGGGGGTCTTCCACGTTCTTCGTTGCTCAAAATTGCCACTTTTAAATTTTTAAACCGCAAATAGCACTGTGGCTTACCAAGAGCATGATCACTGTAAGCTTCGACAAGCATGCGATGCGATTCTGCAGCAGTTCTATTCAAATGGTAACAAAAAATCAATGCTGTCCGCAGATCGTAGTTTCTAGGTACAAACTGCGCCATGTTCAAGGCTATTAAACACTACACTATGAGATTCAACTTGTCTGACTGTGAATTGAAAATCATTATCAGCAGTCAAAACAAGCAAGCGGAACCAAGGACGCAGGTTTACAGTATGCACAGTGACAGCTAACGCTGTCTATGCATACATTTCTGTTTCATATTAACACACGTGATAAATATTTTCTAACATATTAATTTGGAGTTGATTCGTACTTCTTTTATTGTTATATGTATAGCGTTGGGAAAATACAGTGGTCCACACTCTATCAACAGTATTATGGCACAGTTAAGTACAACCACAAAATATATACAAGTATAATGCGTCATATCAAAAACTTGTTCTCATCTTAATAGAATGTATAGAAATGCAGACACTAGCAAGATGTAAGCCTTTTAAAATAAATGTATATTAGTGTATTACTACTTTCATATTATAGCTTTTAATAATTGAAGGTTGATGCTTCGATTTTGAAATACGATATAAAAATTATCTATATACGAACACAATGCAGAATTGAGAACATTGCTCTTCAACATTACAGTGTTTATTCATTCGATGGATCATTAGTAATCAATGATAATATTAGAGAGGCATTGACAGTATGAATACGACTTGGTTCAATTCAATAAAATGTTTAAGTGGTTGAAATATAATATGCAATTAATGATTGTTCAGCTTTTTGCATAAACGTAACTGACATGTAACGTCAACGATTATTTAATACAGAACATCCTCCACCCTTTGTATACTTAAAATGTGTCATTTGATACTTTTCTAACAAACACAAAAGTTCGTTGTAAGAGCGTCATTTGGATAATATCATTAAAATCCTAAGATAAATTTTACAAGTACAACATTGGTTCATATAATATATGAGACAGTTTGTAATAAAACTCAAGCAATGTAGAATTTAAGTATATCATTCAATTACTATAAAAGTCATATCTATATGCACGTCGTCCATTGGTGCTTCTTACCTTACATATCTCTCGAGGAAAAGTTAACTAGTTGAGGTAGTATTGGAATCTTTTCCTAGGTTGAAACTATACAGAATTTACCCATACATCAACTATTGCGTATCAATCATGTGTTGCAATCTCCACCTAATATTTTGTAAAAATACATCGAACCTATGTCCCACACAATTTAACAACGTTAAAGTGTTATGCTTTGGAATCACTCGTATATTCAAATATACACTTTGTGAATATAACCTGGACTAAGAGAATATTTGAAAGATAATGACAGATACCAAAGGAATAAGAATTTGTTTATCTTAAATATTATTTTATGCAGTCCATAACCGTTGAAATCTTTCAATTTCGTTAGTGAATAAATTATTGACGATTCTTTTGAATTAGTCTCTAAATATATCGGTTGCACAAGCTGCATAGTTTAGTTCGAGAACAGCTTGTATTTTTATGTTAAACACTTGCTTTATATTTTCTATGATCTCATCATTTTATATCTATACATGTTATTTTATATCTATCATTTTACATACTTTATATCTTTATTGGTTATAGAATATGCTATTTGATACGTTCTAAATCTTTTCTTTCTCAATATTACTTTTCACGTTATATAACGTCTTCTTTAATAGCTTTTTATCTTCCCTTTTTGCTCATTTAACATCTTCCTTTATATTATAAACCTTAGACATCTTGTTTGATATTTTAAATCTAATCTTTCGTTGTTATTTTAATCTCTTTTGTTATATTCGCAATGATTTCAAATCTTATTGTTTCTTTCTGCTGCCGAAGCGATACCAGCTCGAAGTTATATTAAATTGTATTTTTTTAGTCCAGCGTTTACCGCACTCCATTTTTGAACCTTGCAAATGGTTGAATATTTCAGTATCCATTCATAGCAGTTTTCCAATCAAATATTAACATTTTGAGGTAAACCCTTCCTTTACACCTTTCAAATAACATTCAACACACAATTTTGAATATGATATTGAGTTAATATTTTATTTTAAATTGAAGAAAATCATATTTTATAATTCTATTATGTAGTCTAAAACTTTAATTTGTAGTTTATTCAAATCTGTTTCAATTTTATATTTATAAGTGTGTAAAAATATCCTTGGCAACACGTTTTTAAAAAAATATTATGGCACTGACCATAAACTAGGCACAAGCATAATGTTCAATCGCCAAATATTGTTCTCATGTTAGTAACATGTATAAAAATGCTGGCAAACATGAAGTAAGTAAGTTAAGTTTTGGATATGTCAGAATTTTGCTGGAAACAAATGAACTGTAAACCACTGGGTATAATTTGGGTGACATTTGAAAGCATTTGTATGAACGTTAATAGAATGCTAAATCCACTCGTTTGCAATCCACAAATCATTTGAAGATTTATGTGTTCAATTCTTGCAGACATCTGGGGCGAATTATAATAAGTACTAGAAATATTGATATACAAAGAAGCGAAATCTACTGAGTAGCTGAAGTGTAAATTTTTCGTTAGATTTACTTCCGAAATTTGCACGAATTTTCAGGTACTTTTAGATCTTTTATATTATTTATTTTACAAGTATAATTATATACATCTTCCATTATAGACAGTGAATCAAATCATTACTATATATTTCAGAAATAAGTGCGCTAGATCCCAGTGCACTAATGATTATAATTACACTGGATATAAGAAAATTTTAGGATTATAACTATTCAACATTCAATTAAAATTTGCCAATGAAAATACTTGTAATATGCATCTTTTGTTGATCAATTTTATGCACAGCTGTCTTAACATATTTGGGAGTATGGAATTATATTTGTGAGAAATTTGAATATTGAAAACTATAAACGAGTTTACTTCCTGAACATTGGAACCACAATTTTAACTTTTCCTGATATGACTTAAGGATCTAGAGTTGTCAGTTCTACGTCCTCTCGGTAAAGGTAGGCATCAAAGGGACCGTTCCCATTCCAACACTGAACTTCGTTGATGTGATTCATGTTCAGTCTCAGGGTTGCAGTCGTGTAGCTAGTTCCTTTAATCTTGACATTTTTATCTATGCTATCTAGAGAATTCTCCACTATGTCCAGTACTACGTGGCGTTTTATAAACTCAAATAAATGACAGTAGATTTACATATTTAGTCTAGTATGAAAGTATTTTTGGAAATTGGAAGAATTTTATCAACATCGACAAACTTTACGTAACCATGGATCTTTACGTGAAAATCTTTAATTTATTCAGACGTACTTCCACGAGGAAAATAATTTACCTCCGACGCAGATTTGCAGCCATTGAAGAAGATAATATAACACTGCTTCACAATAAATAAAGTAAAAGTTACACACCGAAATTTGCCTCAGAAAATTGTAGTATTTTCCTCACGGACGATTTTCTGACGTTCATTTAACTTAGTAACCTCGAAGTTTCGCGCAATTCGTCTTTATTTTAGCAAATTAAATTGTTAGGTTATTAAGTTAATTTATCGACAGAAAACTATCGTCGCGCTAGACACAGCGTAAAAAAAAGAAGAGACTTATCTTGAAATAGGTAAAGAATATTTATTCAGATAAAAAAATGCACACAGAGAAATAGTTGTGACATTTCCAATACTCATTAACCTGAAAATAACTGTCTGCAAAATGCTTTACACTTTCCATGAATAAAAGGAGTTAAGCATAATATAGCGCGTGAAATTATACTACAAGTGACAGGAGTAAAACCTGATTACCTACGTATCAAAACCTCAATATTTTGATTCAGTATTTTAGTTCTATATTTCGATTCGGTATTTCGTTATTAGTTCCATATCTACAGTGTTTCCGCGAGATTCCCCCAAATTCCCAAGAACATCGCAACTTAAGGCCAAAAATCGATAGACACAATTCAAAACTCCACTTACACCCTCCAAATATTGTCTCTCCCCAACGGAAAATACGGGCGGAATCCCTGCTCTTCTCGATATTTTGATATTTAGTACTGAGTAAGTAGTGCAAAACTAATGGAACTAGACCACTAACCCACCTTTGCTATTTGACACTAATCTGAATTTCGTTGCACTCGCCTTTGGAACGTAACTACCATTGTGAACATAACTGAAAACGGATATAGTTTTAAAAATCGAACTTAATTTTGCTGTGCATATAGCCCTACCCTAAATCTTTCAAGATTGTCATGTACTGTAAGCTACCGTTTCATTTTATATTTCGATAAAATTTTACTTTCCATCGATTTTAAGCTGTTATTAAACTCTGAATGTGCTGTAAATAAGTTAATGTGGAATCCCTGAAACGAAGATTTTCATGAACTTAGAACCCGCATTAGCAAAAAAACAGTGACAATGATTTTAATGTAAGAAAGAGAGTTCCGATTCACATATCAACTCGGAACATGTCACTGTCTACTGCAGGAAGTAATAAGAACACAGGAATCGCTACCGTTGTGGTTTATCTGTCGCAAAATCAAATCAGGTATATTGAAAAGAAGAGTCACCAATAGTCTTTAGGTTTCGTTCTTCTTTCTTAGAATGCAGACCGATTCTAAGTAGTCCATCAAAGATTCAAAATTTTTGTTTGAAAAGCAATGTACGTTAGACCCTGTATTTTCCCATTCTTATTTTCTTTCTACGAACGTTCAATAATTTTAAATATATACGGTACTGCTTTTCTCTGTCATATTTAAACTATTACATAGAGTTACTTCTCAAATTGTTGATGAACCACAGCGTATTTTGTTTTCCATCTAATGGTATATAGAAATAATTTTCACTCATATATATTGCTTTCTGAATATTTACAATTTCCTTTTCCCAAATCGAATATTATATCTGAACGATCTTTTCATTTGGTTATCAATGAGTTTCGGTACTTTTTAAAAATGGCTTATGATATTTGATTTATATACGTTTAAATATTATAATTCACATCTATCTGTTGGATTAGTCTTTTTTGTACGCTTGAGACATACATGTTCTTAACACGTATTCTTCTATCATTTATGGTAGAAACTCGCACACATTAATATGAATGATTCTTCCTCAATTCCAGCGGATTGATATGAGTTATTTGCTAATAACAAGAAACATTTCAACAAACCACCGGAAGATGGGAGCAGAATCAGTTAGCTAAAAAACACGAAAATTAAACACATACAAATGAAGTTGTTTTAAAGGCCACTACTAATATTTTCTAATATGATGAATACAGAAATACGTAGATAAATGCGAGTCTGAAAATAGTAAACTTGTCATTTTTATGAAACATAATTAACGAGTACGATGCCAAATAGACCGTCAAACAAACAAGATAAAGCAAAGAAGCTTCCTACACGATGGAAAGAGATGCTCACATATCAAGTGTAACAAAACATATATATTCTTCTCCTACTTTAGATCATGGCAAAGGGTAGTTCTTCTATTGCGCATTTCATATTGGATCGTTAAAGGTGTAAGGTAGAATTAATTTCGTTGATGAAACATATCATATCGAAAAACATATAATATTATACCCTTCTACTTCCAAAAATTATCCGCAAATTATTCCCAATTCCCGGATTTATGTATTGCAAGCTCTTAATATTGATGGACGTGTTGAGTGTTTTCTCATTCACCCTACTCTTCCGCATGTAATCTTGTTTGGAATAAGCACACTATTTGAATTAAATACACTCCTACATATTACTGTTGCGGTTTTAACTATTATCGAGTCAGCCGACAGTCAATCAGCAATTGTCCAATTTCGTGAAGTACAATTCAAACTGGGCGAAGGTAAGTAAATATTATCGCTAATAGAAACTACGTTACAAATGCATTCATATTAAGATAAATGGGGTATTTCATTAAACTAATGAATTATTTTTTTGAGCTACCATATTTCTATTGAGGTTCACCCAGCACAAGTTCAGATTGGAACTGTTGGTACCTTGATTGATAAAACTTTCACTCTAATGTCACATTTCATTAGATTTCGAATTTATTTGGGTTCATCTTCATGTTTTAAGAGTTTTCCAATTAACACGTTTTTCTCTGTAGTAATGTTCTGTACTCTGCGAACGGATAAGTTGGCGTTTTGCATACGCCAAGTATTATTTTGCTAATCGATTATATTATTGCGATATATACTTTTCCCTTAAGCAATATTCTGTCAATAAAATCGATGTCAAACGTATTTAAATGTACCTATATATTGTATTTTTCTACCTTTTCCAAGAACGAAGAAAATATATAGTTACGCCATCAAATCAAAGGAATATGTGGTTATCTAAACTCATATAGTTGAATAATGTATAATCGTAGGTTTTGCTAGCACCAGTTTGGACTCTTATATAGTAATATCCATACGTTATGTGCTTTTGGTAAATGTTATAGGCAGTACGTATTGGATCAGTGTATTGTGGGACTTACGAATCTTAACCCACAACAAAATTTGTTATCACAACCTAATTTAACAGTAAAACGCAACGTATATAGTGTTTGTTGGCAACTGTGTGAACTAGAGAAATAACATGACGAAGGACAGTTACAAAAGATGTCACCATGTCACAATAAAATTCGGATGTTAATATACAAGGGCCATATCAAATGCAGAATAGTTCAAAATGGCACTAATATTGTAATACGAAATATGAAGGACAGTGGTTTAAGCAAAAATAAAAAAAACATTCGCCCAAAACCGTGTGAATATTTTTAAGTAAAGATCTTTGGGTTCGTGTTTGTTATTATAGGAGATATAGTAATACGCTATTGACTCAGAATGCAATAGTTAGGTCGTAGAACCTTTTGAACGAAAATCCAATAACAAAGAACAAAAAACAACCATTACATGATGTTCAAAGTAAGTATCAGTTCATTATAACAAATAAGAATGCGTAGGTGCATTAATCACTAATACACACCTCGAACATTAAACAGAGAAATAAGGATACTGAAAGGATACATCATATTAGACACGCTCTTAATTAGTGATGCTATAAAATGGATGTCAAAAAAGCTGTATAGGTATAGTGATAAAAGTGGACAAACTGTATCAAAGGTTTTTACAGATATTGTCACTCAAAAAGAGGATCGAAGTACAAGATGCCCAAAGTCAGATTGAGACCGATAAGCTGAATCAAAAAGAGGAAGATAAAAATAACACCGAAAAAGATGTAAGCAATTGTATAATAACAGTAAACCACAGCAAGGGCTTAGGGAAGATAAGTTGAGTCCAGAAAAATTACTGTTAAAAGAGTTGAAGAAAGTTGGCAATGAAAGAGTATGCAATGAAAAGGTCATATAAGTGTTTCACGAACTTGATATATTAATCGAAGATAATGCCATTGTATATGGTTAACAACGAAATGAGGAATGCGTCTTTTGTTATTCTCATAACTAAGAATACACAATGAGCTTTCATTTAGTGTAAAAGCTAATACAAAGGAAATCTAAATATTAGAATTTTCAGTTTTAGGAGGGAAAGTGAAGTTGAAGCAGTTTAAATAGTGGTTTAATATACTGTGGGGATTGAATGTTGGAAATAAGGCAATTTCATCTGTTTTATGTTATAACCTAGAGTTGAAAAAAGTGTATTAGTGACAATATGTGTAAATGTTACTGTTTTATCAAATTATATTTAACGATACTAAGTGCAGAAATCAATTGAGGAAATATTTAGATCAACATATTAGTTTGATTTTGGCTCAAGTACAAATGAAACGAATTACTGAATATAATTTCAGATGAGTATGATTTTCTAGGACAAATAACTCAATATAATAGTGTTACTTCCTTAGTTATCACTACAATGTATATTTGTTGGCATAAAATTAATAAATAATAGTTTGGATTTTGAAACAAAGGTGTTGACACATTTGAATAGGTAAAGTATAGAGGACATAGGAGTAATTGTTGTGACAACCCCGTACTATAAAAGAAATGACAAACATAATTAGTCAATTAATATATTTTCTTCATTTCAGATGAGAATTTAGTAAATACTGGAAGTGTGGAGAATGAAACAACAGGAAGATCAATTTCAGGTGAGGCTATTTACAATATGAAAAACGTGATTCATATACCCAATGAAAGGGACATTTTCTAACTGGGAGAACTGAATATTTTACTCGTATCGGATAGATAAATTAAAGCTGACATATTAATTGGAAAATGGTTTTTTCAACTTTTTTGACGAACAGTTCTATGCTAGCATATTATTTCTAATGTTCACAACGTCCGCTCTTACACGTCATACACATGACCAATTTGATTTTCTTTCAGTGAAAATGTAACATAGAACACTTAGAATTGTGTTTCTTCTAATACCTTTCTTGTGAAATTACCACAATATCACGTAAATGGTATATATCATTTAATTTGATTGAATATAATATTGTTTTTTGTTTAACATACAGAAAAAACGGGGAATGGTTTTCAGTTAAAATTATTGGTCTCATTTTTTGAAATTTCAAAATTTATTGTTGATAATGACAGATAAATGGATATAATTAGCACCAGAACAGAAATATTGAACACTGCTCACATCTAGGAGAAAGTATATGTTAGTGGTACTCATATTTCACTGTGCTTGATGAGTGTTTATGATACACGCATCATCCACCAAAGGAGAAGATCGAAATCTAATGTTTAAATAACTGTGAAGGATCTAATTTCAGTATGATTTTAGGTGTGTAATGTCTGTCTTCGGACGTGTAAGGCTTGATATAATAGAGAAAACAACGCAGTTTGACCATTAAATAACGTTCCTTCAAGATAAGCCATTGCCAGCTGGTTTGGTGGCGAACTTTCTATCGTGATGCATGATGAGCGCCATTTCTCAAGTTCAGGAATGACAAAACAACTTGAAGGATATTAGTATATTCCCAGAGCGAACACAACTATGTAATAAACTCCCACCATCAGAGGAATGATGTTGAGGATCATTAAAGCCAAATATCAGTTGATCATGGAAGTCTGTAATTTACTAATTAACAATGGTTATTTGAAGCACATTATATTAAATTTATAAGTAGGATACCACAAGGAAGAAGCACATAATAAAGAAATGTAAGGTTCCATAGGAAGTAATCATCTCTGTCTGAGGTAAGTTTCTTTCAAATTTTATATATTTTAAATTTCATCTTATAGAAATAAATTGTATTTTGCAATTCTTTATGTGTTATTAATATTGATTATTGATTTAGAAAACATTTAGGTGACATGTACTGAAAGGGTAAAAAAAATGAATAACAGGAATTTGGATTATGTACAAATGTATTTCAGATGCAAACAAAATTGAAATACAAGGAAACGAATACTGCATCTAATAATACAAACACTTCTGTACTTCGAGTAAATGACAAAGTGATGCAAGAATATATTTCAAATTTAATGTTTATAGATTCAAGAAATATTTGAGTATTAAATTTCTTCTCCGCGACGTTTTAAAATAACACCCGAACTGACATGAACAAGTATTATCTCTCTACAAGCTCTGTGAGCATTTCCTCGTTCTTTTCAATGTCATCAGCGTTGAAACAGGTGGCATCTAGCGACTCGTCATAAGAGAGACTGAGAGCCGGTCTTCATTATGGTATCCAAATAGTTTTCTTGTTATTTGCCGGGATTGGCATACTGAACCAAGCATATATGTGTATCAACTTCCTTCAACATGTTTTTTCAAATGGGTTGGGCAGGCATAAATCTTTGTTTGTATGTTATTGAATATATTCCATCAGATTGCGTTGGTGTCGGTAGAATTTCAGACGATATGTATGCCGCTTACAATGCATGCAGATGCTCTCTTTTAGTTTCGCATGGGTAGTTTGTTGAGGTGATCCTCATTTTGCTTACCTACCTTAAATTGAAAGTTTTTTCTAGCAATGAACTGAATTAAATTTGAAGAAAAGGGTGAGGTTAGGTTCAAACATAAGAGAAATTGTCATTACCCTAGACAAGAATGCTGGAAAATGGTGTATACCAATTTGGTCAAAGTTAAGTTAGAATACTATGAAAACTGTTTACGTGGAATTAGTGCGAATATCAGGTTAAATAACATTTGGCGGAATTGTTCAGTGGATTCCATTTGGAAGTTATGAGATTGTGGAACAGAAAACGTAATAGTTTCAAATCTTGGAGCCAAACTACGTGAAAAACTACAACTAATGTGCGTAGTTTAGTCGAGGGAAATACTATGATGTTTACAGAATTACATCAAAATTTGTGTAAGCAATGCATTTGCAATAGTTTTGACAAACATTGAATGTAGCGGACGGTGAGGAACAAGCTGCTCCTTGCGTAAATACAAAAAAGAATTAAAATGTAGTATTAAATATAGATTATAGATCCTTTGTCATCAACATAAGTATATCCTGAATGATACATAATAAATTTAGTACGTCTAAAGGATATAAACTCGTTTACTTAGAATAGGCCACCTGGCAAGCTATACAAGTCTTGACAAGCTTGAATACACATTAGACGTTTGTGAAATATAGAGATTTAGAATTAGTGCTTAAGGTTTAGAAGCGGACAGATAAGAAGTAAAAAAGCCAACGCTGTGCATGACCAAGATCGCTTTCTTCTGCACCTTTTGGCTAATTTGCCTGCACCTTTTGGCTAATTTGTTTACCATATAAAACATTTTATTATTCATGGTATACTTTTTTCTACATTAGAAAATAATGGCGTCCTCAGAGGACGAACCCAGATTTTCGACAATGGAAGTGACGAAGTTAAAGTATTTGTAAATCTTTGTGTTGACGAAATGGACCAAGAGCTGTACAAAATCGGAAAGTACAAATATTTCCTCGTTATAGCAGGCAAATGACCTGACTCAGAGCTGATTGCATCAAATAAATAATTTATTGTTTCTTACATATTTTATTTCGAAATCGAACTCCTGGAAAGAAAATAATAAGTCGCTACAATACAAAAAATAAAATAAAATTAAAATTAAGTGAAAGAAAAGACAACATGTAGGTGTGTGTCAAAACCTTGATATGTACGCCAAAATGTAGAATGCTATAGTTTTGACCCTGCATTGTGTACCTTCTTCTTCGAAATCCAGCAAAGAAGAGTATTGTATTTCCGGTGAAAGACATCGAAAACAAAACGAGCAACAATATCCAAAGTTAACCAGCATCAGAATACATAAAGAGACTGCTAGCCATACTGTCATATGAGCTTCCAACAACGAAACATGATACTTTTTTGACAATCAGATTTGGTGCAGATATAATCAGTATTTTAACATTGAAAATACATTTCAATTCCTTAAGTGAATTCAAAAGGTGGCAGTGGTGTTTGGAGACAACAATGTGTGCATTTTGAAAGGTTGCAGAAGGATCAGCTACTGTTTTTGATGCGGTTGTATGGAGAAAAGAAGCATAGAATTATATAAATGCAGCCCAGGCTTAATTTTATTGCATGTAATTTTCTTGCATTTCCCTCAATCGGGGTCCATTAAAACTCGCAATTAATGAGTAACTCTACCTTTAATGTTCTTCTAAATGTGGCATCATAATTGCAAATAAGGGCATCCATTGTACTGTATGCGTACGCTATTCGTCTTTCAATTATTATTATTATTCTCAATCAAAACTTTTTTCTTCAGAATTATTTGGCTTAGCTAACCGACATAGTTACAGTACTAACACCTTACTGTAACTGCAAGAAAAGGTTTGTAGTTCAGTAGCTCAGTTTAGAAACAGCAAAAAGCTAATATTTCAGCTTTTTCTTTCATTATCATTGCACCTACTAATTCAGTAGATACTGTGGGTTCCAATTTATTGCAACTAGTTTGATAATTCAAGCTTGGTTCACAGCCTAAGGAAATAAAAAAAAACTATATAAAGAATAGTTGTAATGTCGATGGTCATCACACACGATGGTAACATGTATGAATATATTTGTAAGTTTCTTTTAATCTAAGTGAAATTGCTCTTCACAGTTTTTGCAACGCCTGAATGATTAATTGATTGTGTTTACATGCATTTGTTATGACGTAAAGACGAGCATTCCATATAAACAAGAGCCTATATATTAATGTAAGGCTATGATAATAAGTGAGACGTTTCGTATGTTTCATCAAACGTGGCATTGTTATGTGATCTGTACTGTCTAGAGATTAGGGTGTTACTTCGTTTATGCTTTAGTTTTCAGTTTTATCTTACTTTCATATGGATTGGCTGCATCAACTTATCGCATTTGACAACCATTTGATACCCGTATACTTAAAATTGTATACCTAACTGCGTAGTTTTATCACAAAAAATATAGCCAAATCTTTCACTTCAGATTAGCTGAGTTTAGTGTAGTAACAATTCAGTTTATCTATTTGTGACATCAGGCACTGACAATGACTCAAAACGCTTTAGCCAGGAAACTTACTGAAACGCGTTGGAAATAACGAAAAACAGGCCCTCTTGTGAAGGTTAAGATGTGCTTATAAAGGGCACAAACAGCATGTTAAAACCACGAAGGTAGTTATTCCTTCTTTCTAAAGAACTCAATGCATCTTATAATACGTGATTTTAAATAGCTTTTTTGGTAAAAGTTAGAGGCTGACTTGAGTCAAAGTATAGAGTAGAGAAGAGATTATATATAATTCCACTCAGAACATCCTCTTTTTGAGAGCATCCTATCGTCCTCGTTAGGCCATGATTTGATATTTCCAACGTGTTTTAGTAGGTTTCCTGGCAATAGGAACATAAAACGTAGCATTTTGAGTTGTTTCCTGTGCTTTATGTTAAAAGTAGCTAAATCGCACTCTTACTGATAGTGTTAGTCTACGTTAGCATGCTATATTATGCTAATTTACCCATGTGTAATTGTCTATATTAGCTTTTTGTGTTATACATACTTCTGTTCTTCTCACATAAAGTGCATTCAAATTTAATTTGGACCCTTGTACAAAGCGTATAAAGTTATTGATATTTGTTACTCTTATGAATGCGCCTAGTAAATTTAGACTTACGCCTCGCAAAATTGAAGATACCTACGTAAATAGTAGATTTAATTGCTCATAGTTCTTCATATCAAACTGTACAACAACAAAATATCCGAAAACATATTCTACATCAGATTTAAATTATAGGGCTAACACACGGTCGTCTTTCATAGCTCATCTCATTACAAATATCAAAACTTATTTATACTTTTTTTTAATATATTACGTACCTCGAATTAACCCTCTTTTACTTAAGTCTCCAACATCATTCGACCAAGACTTAAAAAACATAGATATCAACGATTTTCACGTACCAATAAAGAGGTTTTTAATTAAACGCCAT
Source organism: Lepisma saccharinum (assembly GCA_022664845.1). Taxonomy (NCBI): domain Eukaryota; kingdom Metazoa; phylum Arthropoda; class Insecta; order Zygentoma; family Lepismatidae; genus Lepisma; species Lepisma saccharinum. The sequence continues at coordinate 24,063 of JAGDQP010011002.1, forward strand.
GATACCCGCGCAGTCAGCCTTCTGGGCATTGTTGCCATTTTAGAATACTCCGGCTTTCTACTCAAGAAAGACTCTGGCTGTGCGCATCTTTTCCAAATTCGTACAAGAGTACCCTTCGGTTGTTTCTTGAAGAGCCCTTTTTAAAAATGTCATTGAAAATGAGAATATACATAGTTCATCTATTACAACCAATTTTTATTTGATATGCACGTTTACGTAACGGCGATCCCGAATTAAAAAAAAATGCTGTGAAATCAATGAAACGGTCAGAGCACATTCGTTTCATGTCATGCCATGTATAAAAGGAATAGTTTAAGATGTTTTAAGATAACTATTCACATCTTTAATTAGAGATAAAGAACTTGCCGTTGATATTTTTTAGAATAATAAACTTCCTATACGTGCATTTTTATCTAAACAAACAGTTGCTATTCGTTATATTTATTTACTATAGTTTTTCTTCGGCTATATGTTGTGAAGGAGAAACTGACTGGAAACATTATTTCTCGTATGAAAGTCATAACATCTCAAAGTTAAAGAACGTATTTTCCAAAACATGTTTCTTAGATCCATATGGATGGAAGGACTCCAGTAACATAAATTAAAAAGGAACATTTTTATGTTCCACAAGGAATGTTTCTTGAACACAATTATCCAATTAATGTATGTTGTTTATTTCAGATGCGGAAAAAGTAAATATTACATCTTTGCAAACTGAAGCAACAGAAGGTCCGATTTCAGGTGAGGCTATTTAGAATATGAATTACGCGATTAATATATCCAATTAAATGAAGGTTTTTGAAATATGAAAAATTGCATATTCTACTTATAAGGGAACAATAACAAATCTGCCTTATTAATTGAAAAATCATTCTCATTAACTTTGTTACCGAATAATTCTATGCTACAATCATTTTTCTAATGTTGGTAATTCATGTTCCAACACATCATGTATATGTCCAATTTGATTTCCTTCTGATGAAAATATAACAAGTAAAACTTAGATATTTATTTCTTCTAATGCATTGTAACTACTGCAATATCACGTTAATACAACATTAAGTGAAATGTACCTAATTTCATTAACGCTGTATTTAATATACCGAGTAAACGGGGACACGATTGCACATACAAATGTGTTCAAACTATTAGATCCACTTCCGCAAACTCCAAAATTCGTTGTTCAGAATGACAAAGAAATACATATAACTAAAAAGTGAATACAAGGACTGACATATTGAACTTCTTATGATTTGGAGAAAATATGTGTCAGTTGTGTGTCATATTTCACTCTGCTTGATGAATGTATATGATATGTGCCTCGTCCATCTAAGGAGAACTTTCAACTTCAACGTTTAAATTAACTCTGAAGTATTAAACTTCAGTATGGTTTTAGGTGAATAACGTCTGTCTCTGAACCTGATGATCTTCCCATAATAAGGAAATAACGGCATTTCAACGTAAAATTAATGTTCTTCAAGAGAACCTACTGCCACCTGGTTTTCTGAGGACCACTTGGTTAGGATCCCTGGCTGATGGAGCACCACGTCAGCTTCAAGAATTACAAAACATCATCAAGGACAAGGATATTAATAAACTGCCTTAACAGGACAATAATTTAAAATAAACGTCGCTGGAAATTTGAAAATGAATGCTGGAAAGGAACATCTAAGACCAAAAATCAGTTGAGCGTGGAAACAAGTAATTTATTGGTTACCAAAGGTGACTTGAAACAATAGCGTATCCATTTTATATGTAGGATTCCACAAACGACGAAGTACTTAATACAAATTAAAGTAAGTAATAATCTTTGTCAGACGTACGCTTCTTCCACATACTATCTCATTAAATGATCGTCTTGTAGAAATAAACAGTATATAGCAATTTCCTGTATCATGGGCAAATTGATTCTTGATTTTCAAAAGTTTAAGTGACACACACTAAAATGGGTAAGACATTGAAAAGTAGCAATTAGGAACGGGTAAAAATTTAGTTTTAATGCATATGAAATAATAATGAAGGAAAATTAATACTGAGTCTAATAATTCACACACCTCTGTACTTGTAGCGCATGACAAAATGTAATTTTTATATATGTAAGAACTAATTTCAAGCTGTGTTAAACTTGTTCTCTGCCATGCTTTAAAACAAACCTGGATCAGCACACTCATTTTTTGCATATAGGGGTTAACAGAAACATGTGACATAATATAACCCACACAAATGTCGAGACAGAGAAATCTAATACCAACGAATTTGTGGATAGTAATGCATTAATTAACGTGTAATCTTCGAAAATGAATTCTTGGTTAGTTCGGCAATACTAAGAATAAACCAAGAGTATATGTTACTTTTACTTTGAGTTGACATTTCCTTACTACTTATGTCATATTTATACAGTTAATATAGTTTCCTCGCACCATTACATCTTGTGTAAAAGATTTATGTGATATGAAATAAGAATGAGCATTAACATATTATAAGTAATTCTATCTGCATTGAATATAAGTTATTTCAATCATGAAATCTTTACGTATTGTCTTATAAAACAGTCCAAAATATATGTAAACGAAATTCATTAAGAGCACGAAATATTCCAAGTCTAGATTTGGCTCCTGAAGTGTTTTAATCACGTTCACAATATTCACAGAAATCCTAATGCTTGCTTGCCCTGATAGTATGAGCAATTCTCCCTTGGCATTTTCACACTCATTTTTAGTACTGAAAATAATAAAAGCGCATCTGCGCACTTTATTTATCAATATTAATTTAATATCACTTCTATAACGTTCACTCATGTGACGCCCTTCATACTTATTCTGATTGTTAGCCCTGATAACTACTATGAAATTAGCTGAACCATTAATACGTATTCTTTGTACTAAAATATATGGTCTACGGGAATCCAAGGATTTCTACTTCAAATTTCATATATGGGAAATGGCAAACATAACATTAGATATCGCACACACATGTCCGCGTGCTAAACGAGACGAAATGCAGAGAGCTGCATCCAAGAAAAATAAAGGAAGGTTAATCAATTATCGCATAGGTAAGATAAATACATTTTCTGGTGATTTAAGATGTAATCGACAATTTCAATGAATGACACACTGACTTAAATAACAACACAAAAGAAAAACTACCTAATACGTATTACGGTACACCAGCAAGTTTGATACAGACGAAACCAGGAAAGTGGGCGTTATTAATATATTTTTTTATATGACCAGATAAAGCGTAACACAATTTCGAATATGTGTTATATAATTATTTATAGACAAGGTAAAAATATAAGAAGAAATGGTGATTGAACCCCCAATACCTTATAATTATAAAGAATAGATTCAGTTGCGAATAAGAGAGAATAATGTTGTGTGAGAATGTAAGATGGAGAAAGGTCAGAAATAGACACGTGCACGTTCAGGTAAAAAGTTGAATCAAGTACTTGCATGCGGTAACTAACTGTTTCAGTGTTTACTACAAACTCGCCTTTCGACGATATTCGTAGGACCATAATGTTTGTCTCCTGTGGTTACAGAGGTAACGTCTCGGTTATGTCATATAGTGTTGAGGAGGAATCATTCTGCCTTTCTTGTATTACTATGATGTGACACTTCGGTTTTATCTAAGGATTGGATTCCTTTGGATTCTACACTTCAGATCGGAGGACACTCCTCAGGGCCTCTCCTTGTGAGATGAGGTCGATAACTATCTCTTGTTTAACAGGGAAGTTGTGCGAGGAAAAACTGCGAGGATTTTTATGACTCCTCTCGAAATTAAACTGCTAGTAAGAAGATCTGTAGGCAGGGTCTCTTCCTTTTAAAACGTTGGAAAAGTGTCATCTGGTGAGTTGCCGCGAGGAAGATTGAGAACAGGCATTATGTAGTAGTTACCAAATATCCCTTATTCCTTTCCCGGGATTGGCATATTTAACTGCAATTTGTTTTATTTGATACAGAACAGACAGAGAGTAACTGTGCGTAAGATCCGAAGCAACGTCATATCTGAGTGCTGTTCTTTTCAGATTATCTTAGTATATAGCTAAACAAGTGTAAACACAACAGTAGACATTTTTGTTCATGCAGAGTTTTTTTTTCATGGGGGAATAAACCTTTGCGGGAGCGCTTTTTAAAGTCACGGCCGACTTTTCTTAAAATGATTGTAGTTCGGTTGTAATTGTAGGATAACAATATATGATTCTTTTCAAAAGGCCTACGAAATAAAATGATGTATGGATCGCTAGTACAACGATTTGAAAGTAGGAGGGAGAGGGAACACAGTTCAATGTTGGTTAATTTTCTGAAAATGTTATTTTATTCTTCTTGTGGCTTTAATTTTGACATTCCAGGTGCAATATGATGATATAATATTGTGGTTTATGTAATTTTCTACCTCACTACAGTGATGGTGGAAACCGAAGACCCGCGACAGGGACAGGAGTGGGGGAGGAGCTTCATAATTCTAAATATCCTTTAAACTGTAGTTGTTTAGTCCAGGAAATCTACTAAAGCATTCCCCTGGCCTACGAAATGCAATAAAAGTAAACTTTTCCTACTCTAAACAGAGATAGGATCGAATTACTCTTCTTTCTCAGTTTGAATTAAAATTTTCTTCTTAGAACGAACGATTACAACGTTAACACCGGTTTTAATGTGGTAAATTTACACGCAACGCGAAAGCGAATATAAAATAAAAATTCTTTTAATTTCAGGTTGTGCCAAAAGTCTGGGAACATGTTTGTAAGTCGAAAATTGCTGCAGAGAGTGAAACAAAATATATATTGGTGATAGAAGGGCAGGATTCATGACAGCCATCTCCAAAGCGGTCATATTGGATTTATATGGAGAATGTTAAAGGTAAATGACATGTGGCATTTCGTTTTCGGCCAGCTCATTCCCAGAAATTCATATATAGAGCCGTGTTTCTCTACGTTTATTTCCCTAGGTCATAGGGTACTATGAAGTCTCTAAATTGACGAAGGACAAGGGTGTGCCATTTTGTAGTTGTGGAATGATTCGGTATGGCGCTAACTCATCAGGAATGTATCGAGTAGGTGCTGATGAATATTTGTAGCTGAGTTCAAAGAGGAGACAGAGGACCATGTTGAAAAAATAGAGAAAAAAATGAGGGAAAGAGATATGTGAACGACAAAGGCCCCAGTGGACGATCAAGTGCTGTGACTAGCGAAAACGCGGCAAGCTAACTTCTGGCAACATTGTAAAAAGCCCCATAAGCATTTCTGGCTGTGAGCTGTGTGATAGCAGCTGTGAGTCAGACGTGCGTATTACGGATTCTGGATGATAACAAATTGCATCATATAAGCTGCAAATGTAAAAGCACCTAAATGAGGATGGGCCAGACAGCCAATTGCAGTAAGTAGAATGGCCACACTAAGGATCCAATGTATCTTTTGTATGAGAGCTTTAGATATTTAGTGATGAGGAGATATAGGTAATTATCATTAAGGGTTTGATGCCAACTCATCATCAACATATGGCAATGCAGCAGATTGCGGGAACAATGTCATATTGTAATGTGGTATATAAGACAGACGGATTGGGAAAATGTCATGGTGTGGTACGCATCCATTTCAAGTTGACTGGTGAACAATACCGGGACATCCTTTGCGAGATGTTCCTCTCGCTGCTAAATCCTAAAGAAAATGTTCCTTTCTTTTTTCGCCCGCTCACTACTCTGTAGGGGCACGAAATTAGTTAGATCTCAACTTCCTGGATTCTAAATCGGTTAGCACGGGCCCATCTTGTAGCTTCCATGTTCACCTGATCTCTGAAAACATGGCGTATCGCGAAAAGTTCAGCAACTTACACCATCTACAGTTATGGATACAGAATCCGGATAAGTACGATGTGTTACACACGGTCCATTAGGATTAAAAACTGACGTAGTGTGACCGACACATAGATCACATAATGTAGGGACCCAAATATTATTTTAGGGTCTCTATTTTCTACATACATAAAACGTAGTTTAAAAAGGGATTTCAATTTCTAGGAACGAGTTAGTTTTAAACAATGTCACATGCCACTTTCTCCATTTAAAGTTCTAGACCTAAATCGATGGTGGATGTTTTTAATGGGATATGTAAATTTCACCAGTCAAGTTGCCATGAATGAACATCGGTCACACAATTCGTATGCCCTTCTATCCCACGTCACATCATGACCATGATCCCGCTTATTTCTGTCATATGTCAATGAGAAGTTGGCGTCAGATAAAAAGTGATGCTTAAGTTTATTGTCTTCACCGTGTAAATGGATCAGGACCTCGTCGTTAGATAACACTCACAAAGGATTGGATCCTCCATACACCACCCTAGAGTCTATTGTGCCAACTGTATCCGCATGACTTGCTCATCCCCATTTAGTTTTTTTAGCTTTTCCGGAGGCCACCTGCTTTCATACAACACTCGATATACGGAGTTTGACTGACGAAATATTTTATTGCCTGTAATTAACGAGTAGGCCTACTACGTGTGAGGCTCTTCACAATGATTGCTAGTAGTGCATTTACTATATGCTTGTCATCCACCAGGTTCCTTCTTGAGGACGGTTCCTGTTTACTTAAAACCTATTCAGTATCTCAACACGGTAGGGTGTGCTTTGTCTCCTCTCTGCTAATGATGCGCGTTGATCTCAGCTGTAATAACCCTGGTTGTGTGAGTTATTCATAATGGCTTAGCGCCATGCTAAATTACCTGTACCTGCAGAATGGCAAACCATTCATTATCTTTCGTCACTAAGATACCATGACAGCTTAAAACAAGGTTGTCCGTCACTTGCTTCCACCTGGTAAAAGTTGATATTGCGTTGAACTTAATAAACAAGCATGAAACAAACTGGTTGAAACAATATAAGTGACTTGTCCTAAAATATTTTCGTTGCTTGTAATAACTAACATAATTCAAATGTTCAAACTTGAAGCTGGTTAAACTTGGAAATAATTTTAGTGTTCTCACAATACATTTCTGAGGTCGTTTCGAAGCACTAAAGTCCCTTCACGTGCTATGACTGTTCCCCAAATAATCTATGCTAACTTCCACCCTTTTACTTCTGTTAGTTTTGCGATCTGATGAACAAAGTATCAGCAGCGCTTGGAAAGCGAAGGAGCACAAGTGGATCAGTACCTTGTGCCCACAGCATCGAATCAGTATGCTAGTGCTACTCGGATCGATTCCCAACAAGGTTAACGTATTATTTTAAAGAAGTGTATTAGTCTTTTCTTGTTCTGTCAAAGATATTTAAAAATTGATGCTTGTAAACTAGGCTGCTTCGTTCTACTGTCTTAGACCTTTCTGGCGAAATTCGCTAAGCTTACATGAACTTGTCATACTTGTTAAAGGAATGTTTATTGCCTTTTAATTTAATTCAAAGTCGCGTTGTGGGATAGTCTTATCTCCTAAACAAATAGACGTACTGGTAGGTGATAAAGAGGACTTCATATTTGAAATTCTGAGAACAAACTCACCTACAACAATGCAAGATAAAATACCATTTGTATTTATAATTCTAGACACCGACTCAAGACGACGGTTTTAAAGAAGCCTGTTTCACTGTCACCAATATCCAACATTTAGTCTCACTCCCTATACTATTTTTCAAATTACAAGGTTGTTTCCAAACTTTTGCATGCCCTGAAATTTTAATAAAATGTATTTTTTTAAATTATTTTGCATGTTAAAAGTTGAGATTATTAGCATTAAAGCCGGTGATAACTTTAAAACGGTTCGTTTTAGGGGAAAGATGTCATTACTGACTCAGAAAAAAAAATGATCTTTAATTTTGTACCTCAGCAGATTATTTTGACGAGCATTCATATATGACTTAAATACAAAAATAACTATTTTTGTAGACGTCTTTTCAAAACAGAGATCAGTTCTAGCTCTCTAAACCGCGTAATGCAAACTATTTCTGCATAGAGTAGGGAAGGTATCACTTTTATTTCATTTCTTACTCTCTTAACATTTTCAGATGATTTCCTGGAATAATACGAGTACATTTTAGAATATATTTAGGACTCTGGCATTCCTCCCCCTTTCCGCCCCGTTGCGGGTCTTCAGTTCCCACCATTACTTTGATAAGGTAAACAATGGCACTATTCACAATATTATATCCTCAAATTTCACCCGGGATGTCGAAAATAAACCCATTAGAATAATGGAAAACAAATGTTCAGAACATTAACCAAAATTGAACATTTTTATCCCTCTCCCTCCTACGTTAATATCGTTATGCTAATAATCCATACCTTGTTTTATTTCATAGACTATTTCAGAAGAAAACAGCCTTCATTTATTGTTCTCTTACAAAAACAACCGAAGTGACAATCATTTTTGGAAAAGTCGGCCACGACTGGAAAATGCGCCGCCCCCAAAGGCTTATGCCTCTATAGGAAAAAAATCTCCACGAACCACAATGTCTACCGTTGTGATTTATACTTATTTAGCCATGTGCCTAAATAATCTTAAGAGAACAGCTGTTAGACATGACTTTCCTACGGGTCTTATGGACATGGGCTGTATTAAGACGAGAATCTTCTCGTTGTTCGTTATTGAATATATTTGATCAAGGTTTGCTGCCCTGGGTCGAATTTGAGAAGATAAGTATGCTGTTAATTATTAAGTTTTGCTTGGCGAAGCGTTCTTATATTTTCGCATCGGAATTTCTTGTAAGTTATCCTAATTGCGCTTGTCTGCATTTATTACAAGGTACTTCTAGCGATTAGCATAATTCTATTTGAAGTAGAATATTTTGCTTTAACCAATACAAACGGAAAATTGTGATACCCGTAGACAATGATGTTGAACAAGGATGCATACAAATTTGGTCAAAGTTAATTGAGATGATCGCGAAGACTGTATTCGTAGTATCAATGCGAACAACAAGTTAATTAACGTTTGCTGGAACCGTTCAACGACTTCTATTTTGACTTGTTTTGCTGTGGGGCTCAAAACTTAATAGGTTCTGGTTTTGCCAAACATCTTGAGAAAGAGCGACTAATGTACGTATATTAATCGAGGGTAATAGTATGCAGCATGCCGAATTAAAACAATACATGAGACCCTTGTGGTAACAAAATGGTAAGCGCCATAACAAAATTTCAACAGTTTACTCAAAATAAAATACGATAGTGTCTACAGGTTGAAACTTGGAGCGCAAATATTTGATCTTTGTATCCAACAACTGCTTGTATATATGAAAAACAAAAGTGTTTGCGCAAATGATTTCGTTGAAATCGCTTAGAAAAACTCCAGAAGCTTCTTTTTAAGATACATAAACGTTCTAGAAACCACCCTATTTCATCTGACATGCCAGTGAACAGTGCACAATCAAAAATATTAAAATCTGAGAAAACTATTTTTGAAGTCTTTCATAACACATAGGGCATTTTCATACATTCTAGCCTTGATAATAGACTATTGTTTCTTAGTTACGGAGTAAGGTTTAATGAATCGACAAACAGCATCCATTATATTGCTCACTGGGTGAATCTGGATTCGATCGCCCCAATTTGTAGAAACTAAAACCATATATCTTATTTATTTTTTAAAGATTCAATTGTTTATTAGTCAGCAGCATAATGTAGTCACCAATTATATTTCTACTATTTTATAAAATAAATTACAAATATTTTTCCAATCGAAATAACATACTGCATATACAAAACGAAAATATCCATTTTAGACAATTGTTTCTACTAATACATGGACATTTCATTTCAGGAAATGTAGCGCCAGCACCTCTGAAAATAAGCTTATCCAAGATATCAAATCCCATAAATGAAGGTAAATACTTAATATGTCAATCTTATTAATGGCTTCATTTGCTTATATTAGTAATATTCCGTAAGGGATTCACCCAGAGATAGTTATTTATAGGAATACGTTAATTTTTCGAGGGATGAAAATTAACGTGGAACTCCAAGTTATATTACCTTAACCCAATAATAAATGTTTGAGAATCTGAATGTCAGTTACCTTGATCAAGTCTGAAACAAGCATTGTTTGGAATAGAGATATTTACTATGTTATTCCTATAAAATAATATTATGACTTGATGACAATATTTTGTCAAAATAGCTATAATGAATTTCATGTAATATGGTTTCATTACCAAATATCACGTGTATCATTCATTAGAATACGTAATTTCCATCTGAGTCAATATAATGTTTACCTTAAATAAACACACATTAGAGATAAATTTTGCTCTGCAAATTTCACGTCTTGCTCTTCTTCGGAATTCAATTAAGACAATTATATATTCTATAGAAATTATACTATTGTGAAGTACTATGAATAATAAATTATGAGAGATGGTAAGACAAGTTTAACGTAACAATCCTAAGACAAACTCTAGCACAATGTAGTTAATTACTTATGTTTATAACGTGCTGTTGTAAAATTTGCACGAGGGTCAGGGATGTCTAAATTTAAGTGTTTACTACGTATACTTCAAGTATGCAATAAAGTTCATGACTTGAGTTTTGTGTGAGATGATATTTAAAATGAAAATATTTCATTTCCTCTTTATGAGCCCTAAATAGCGATATATATTTATCCAAGGTAGTACTACAATCTTGTCTCAAGCTTATTTGTTTGTGTTATTACTTGTTAATTCAGCAGAGATCTGATGATTGTTTAAAACAAATTCCGTTATCTCCTTTTAGAGCTACTGTGCTGCGTATTTGAAATCATCCAGGTTAAGATTTACTGACTTCCAATATATATCTGATTTTCTCATTTGAATATTGCCTGATTATATAGGTATTCTCAGGGAGTGAATTTCCAATATCCATGTAATTTATTAGCCTTCAAAACAAAGACAAAGGAAGAAGTTATGAATTTGAATAGTTCTTGAATATATTTTTTATCAATATTGCTAACAGACTGAGTTCTGGGGTAGAGCAAAGTTAAGTGGAACATGCAACATCGTTTCCAGGCTGCTATAGAGAGCGTAGCTCAGTTCTTGAATCTAGAGGAACCAGAAGGTAGTTTGGAGAAATACAAAGAAATACAATTTATGAGTTACCGACACATTCCATCGACAACAAAAAATTGAATCATTGCTTAAACACATAATGCAGATAAATTAGAAACAAAACACAACATATCGAAAATATTAGTAAATGACGAATAGCAATTAAGAAATGACAGATAGCTTCAAACACTAAGTAAATCCAAACCAAACGTATGCACCAAAATTGCTATTTTAAAGATAGCAACTCACCTCAATGTTTGAGCTTTTTTCATGTGTGATGTCAAGTTTGTCAGTTCGTACTACACACACGAAGAACTAGAAATGTCAAAACTTATGATTATTGATTAAATCGCATTAAATTCTTGCACTGCTTTCGTAACGAGTTGGGTGGAGTTGGATAGAGATCAGACACTAATTACTTGCAAGTTCCAATATTAGCTTTACAATGTTCATAAATGACAACATATTCAGGGAATTCAAACAATATTATGTTGCTAACTAATATTATTCTGGGTGCTGCAAAGCATTTGATTTAATTCAATTTGTTCAAGCCGTGCATATGATACATATCATTATGTCGAAGGTCCACCCCACTCACCTCTTCGCTTCAGAACACTTAGAATTACAGTTTATTTCTTTGTAGGGACGAACATGTAAACATTTACAGTTCTGACCGGGCTTTGCGTTCAACAATAAGAGTATTTCCATTTTAAGTAACGAAATCATATTTGCATTGCAAATGTTTTAGCATATCAATTTATCCCCCACATCTTGTCCATACAATCCGTTTGACCTGCCAGAGGAACTGAATGATATATCTAGAATGTAAGATATTCAAATATAGCCCTCAGTAATGGTAAAACACAATTTGTCGTCTTACAGTTCAAGGATTGTATAAAGGAAATAATAACATTTCCACATAACCAAGAAGAGGTAAGAACATACTCATGGCTCCAATGTGCACTTTGTATTTCATCCTCCCTAAAGGGTTGTTACACCCGCTACGTATCACTTGCCACAGTCGTTACGTGCTATTTAGATTAAATCTTATATTTAAGATTTAGTCAGCTGTTGATTTTGTAGATCTATTAAAATACAAGTAATCCTTACTTCTGCAAGTATTAAAGCTTATGTTATTGAAGAGTAAACATTTGTTTGTAACAGCATGCAATCTATTGAATTAAACGTAGATAATTCATAGATTACTATATTTGAGACTCAAAATAGAGGCTAAATGTGTAGAACTTGTAAATCTACTTCATTCTACTAACTTTAACTTCTAAAGGCAAAACCACAATGTCACCTTTACATGATGCTTTATTAGCAGATTAGATAATTGAACATAATAGCACACTCCTTTTCTTGTTGCTATGGACAAACACTCTTCAAGCTAACACTTCAACTGGAAAGCTGATAAAGATGGTATAATCTAAATTTTGGACCTCAGATTTACTTTAACGTGGAATAGCCGTTTGCTATGTCCGCATGAACAGATCGTTGATAGTAAAAGAGGAATAAACATACAGTCTGCAATTTTAGAAGAAAATTTCTCCAGATTAACGTCATTTTGTATATAGTTTGTTTTATTCTTTTGTCTCTGTAATAATTATATTTTTAAATAACAAATTGTGTACCTTGTATCCGTAAACATTCTCTCCAAAATAAGTTGACTCAACCTTTTTGATTTTATTAATATTTTGGGTGCGTTGTTTTCAACAAGTGTAGAATGTGTATGTGTATTTTTCGCAAGTGCAAAGAAAAAATATTTATTGATGAGGTCTCACTTCGTGTCCAATATCATCATATTTGCTGAACTCTATCGAACTTATCTAAAATATTACCAATCTTCACTTTATATATCTTTTAATTTATTATATTTTACAAGGGGATTTTTAATTTTTTTTTTGCAGGTGGTATATCAAAACATCTATTTTCTTGAACTATTGGAATTATTATTTGTTAATTTAAAATATATTTGATCAGTATTTTATTGCTTTCAGATAAAATGATTTCAACACCAAAGCCCGGGCGAGGTGAGCAAACTAATTTCTTGTTTTGGATAAAGTTGTTTGTTTATGTCAAAATTATTGAACATTCTAAATCCATTGTTATTTTTATATGAATTCTATACATACCAGAAACTTTATTTGAAGTTTTAGAATTATAAGAGGCAATACATTACTAGTTAATCGTCTTTCTAAAGGTAAGTACAACGTTAGAACACTAACACCAAAATAATATTTATGTTTATCATGGGATGATCAACTATTATTTTAGTGGATGAATGTTGAAGAAAGGATGTCAGAAATTATTTTCAAAGAAACTGGAATTGACACTATACAATTCTTGGACGTGGAGTGGATTTGAAAGTTGCTAAGCGTCGGTACTCCAACGTGGAACAGAGGTGCCGCAGTGTTCAGTGTTGCCACCAAAGTAAACATTCAATATTTCAAATTGTTTCTGAACCACTTGATGTATCTTCACCAAACATTTAATTTAGCTTATTAAGACAAGCCTTTCGCTCCGCAGGCGCCCAAAACGCCAGTTTTACCATATTATTTAATAATTCAACTTTTCCTTCGTTTCCATTATAGGGCGTCCTGTGCTCCTTAGCTCACTGTTTTCAACCAATTTAAAGAAAGGTCTAAGGTGGAAGTGTCAACAACGAATTTTTCACCTGACACCGAAAGAGGAATATTAGTTAATGCACAGTTTGTAAAGAAAATGACAATACATTTCTGGAGGTGGATGTTGATATCAAATCAATGAATAGTACATATCAACAATGATCGATACCAATTTCGGTTTCAAGATGTATGGTGTATAACCTGAAGCCCATAATAGACTACGTATAATTGTAGCTGAATTGAATATTTCGCTATAAATCTGAATAGCTATATTAAAATACAATTTTGTTCTGGAAGGTTAGATGACTGTATTAATACCATGGATATTAGTAGCTACAAATAATGTCATTTATATGTCAGTACAGTCAATGGGGGTACATTCTATTGTTCCAAAGCAAAAATTGAACCACAAACTTAGACTCTTAAGGATGTTCTTTATTGAAAATGAGCATGCATAATAATTCATCTCATATACAATTCACAGTTTACAACATTACGTACCATGCTTCACATATACTACCTACTTACTTCCATACTTACCCTATAGACTACGGAACTGGAAAGTTCATCGGAGCAGAAACTACCCTTCTCCATAGTGTTATATTCTGACAAAGCTCAAGCCGGTGTTCATTAAAAACACTTACTTTTTGTAAATCTCTCTAATGCGGGTATCCCCAATAACGACTCGTTCTTCCCAATGGCCTCTTTCTTCCGGATTTTCAATCAAGATGACATACCCTCTTCGTTTTGCCCCATCCGAGCGAGAATGACATGACCATCTTAGTCGTTGTGATTTCATTATTCTTAGAACATCTGGCAAGCTGTACAGTCTTTCAAGTTCTACATTATTATGCAACCTCCTCCATTCCCCAGTTTTCTCGTTACATTTCGGCCCGTATATCTTCATCAAAACCCTTTTTTAAATCACACGTAATGTATGTTCATCTGCTTACTCCAACTTTTGCAACCAAAATTATTACCCCCCAAATAACAGTACGATATATTTTCAATTTCAATTTTCTTGATATCAATCGCAAGGTTACAAGTTTCTGAACTGAAAATAATATGCGTTGTCCTGTGCTAAGTAACTTTTTTAATTAATATCGCTCTTGCTTGCTAAATATGCTCTCAAGTATTAAATTTCTTTCTTTTTTCTATGGTTTGGTTATCTATTCTTATGATCATTCCGTTTCTTCATTCGGTGTTTCAGCGTGTTCATGTATCTAGTTTTGCCTATGTTTAACATGTAGATCTATCCCATCACAAGCTTCTACTAAGTAATTCTCAGTGATACGGTGTAGTGCATCTACATATGTCCCTATTAAATCTCTATCATCCGTGTGCACGATAAGTTCTCAAGCCATTCAACGCTAATGCCTTTTTGTTCTCTTTTATTTTCAAAATCGCATATTCTAACGCAAAGTTAAGCGGTAGTGGTGAAAATGTATCACATTGTTTAAATCGGTTAAGAATCTCCAAACTATCAACATATTATCTGTCGGTACTCTGTTTATGTGATTCTGAGACTTCGTTACTAGTTGAACCAGTTTTTAGGTATTCCAAAATTGAACAGGATACTCTACCACTTTTCGTTTTTGATATAGTCATATACTTTCTTATAATTAATGAAGAACTGGTGTACAGTACTATCCCCACTTCTTATTTAAGATTTGTTCTTGACGAAAATATATCCAACGCGGAACTATTTCTTCCAAATCCATATTGGTGATCTCAAATTATTTCATCTAAGTATACGTCTAGGTGAATAAGGAGTACGTATATTACTTAATACTTCATAACTTGTTGGGAGTAACAAGACTACGCTGTAATTATTACAGTCTGATTGGTCCTATGTTTTATAAACCGGAACTATTATTGAGGTTTTCTCCTTTATAAGCTCCTGTTTTCTCCATTGAGCACAGATCAACTTATGAAATTCCTTGATTCCGTTCCTCCCCGTTAATAATTTCGGCTGGAATATTGTCTGTTTCTGGCGATTTGAAAATATTCAATTTCTTCATCGTCATTATTTTTAATGCCACTGTTTGCTACAATAAAATACCAAATATCAGACAAAGTGACGTTGTGCCACATTAAAATCCTTTGTAACCGATTGAGAACACTGAGTTGGGATGCACCAAATCAAAACGTTCTTTTCCGTGAGCTAATGAATAACACATTGCCTTTCCAGGTGACATGAGGAACATAATTTGATAAGTGGAGGCTGCACAGTAAAAGAGGCAGTGTATGGCTTGGTATATCTAGTTTAATTTGCTGTAACAGTTGCAATCCACATGGAAACAACTGAAGACACTTGCAGAGTAACCAATTGACTCTCATTTGTGGGAACGGCAGGTCCGGCTCTGCGTTCCGAATAGATTTATGCGGTAAAGGCTGGAAAGCATTTCGATTTTTTATGTATCTTCTTTACTTCTTGGGTTACTTATATGGTACTTTAGTTCAACACTTTCTGTCACCATAAATTTTCCGTATCATTTTCTTATGGATATCCCAGAGGGTGGTGTTTTTCCGTATCGCGTTCTTGTCCTTCTCTGGACTTGGGCGTTTACATTAATTTAAATAAACCAAGCCACGCACTGCGCCTTTTTTGTGCAGCTTCCATTTTTCAAACTCTGTTTCTCCTGCCACCTGAAAAGACGACGATGATCTTCATTACGTCACACAACAACATTTTCTGAGTCGGTGTATCATTTAAAACTTACTTTATTGCTTTATATAAATTACACGTCAAGTTATATGGCCTTGAAGTTGTAAATTACCTTTTGGGGCATTCTGTGCATTGCACTGAGAAGGGTCAATTTACATAATTGAAAATATTCAACTCAAGTATCAAACTTTGATTATTCAGATCATTATGCAGTATAGTTCCATATTTCCGTGGAAGATATACATAAACAGACACATCCAAAGAAATCGTATATGTTAATAAACAAACGAATATAATATAAATGAATGTATTCTATTGTTGCGTCAAGAAGATCAGTCATGTCATAAATGATTACTACTCATTCAGTTGATTTAACGTTTGATTTATCAAAATTTAAAATAATGTTCGAATCTTCATTTAAAATAATTTTAAAATTTTAAAATTTCTCAGGAAATGCAATATTTTTCGTCGTGTTATTATATCCAGTCTGCTCTGAAGGATCTGCATGTAAAGAGTAAAAAATCCAAAGGCAAAAATGTTCAAACAATTGTAAAAACATATAAGAAAATATATGAAAGGATAATACGTCAAAACTAAAATAACTACAAGTATTACATAAACGCGAGTATTACATATTACTTATTCGCTATTGCTTAATTCCCATGGTGAAAGTAGAACCATTTAAAAAATAATGAACTAGGAAAGAAACATTCGCAAAAGCAGATGCTTGGTAGTACAGTAAGACTTTAATATTTTAAACCTTGCCTACCTGCGGTTAGTTTACTTGCTACCAAAGACCAAATGTAACAGACGCACAGGAGAGATCAATACGAATACGGACACACTAGGTCCGACGTCATTCATCAGTTTGTATCGTGTGAATTAGCTACAGCAATCATTGCACAAAGACATATAAATGGCTCATCATTGCTGGCAGACACAATTGCAAATTATGTTGCATGTATGTTAGGCTAAAAGGATCACGTTCGCACATCATGAAAGACAAGAAACGTCCTAAACTGCATCGAAATCTACGATCTATAATACATGGACTGCCACCATAAAGTGATCTACCATCATATTTCCCAGCACTACTTGTCAGAGAAGATAATTAGAAACTTCTAGATCATCTATACGCTCAGGATCGACACCATCATGCAGATCTAAACACTCTCTGCGACAAACTCTCTGCGACATCTACCGAAAATACACAGACTACATTCCACCCTGAATCAGAGCAGGATCATTCCATGAACATTGAAGATCATGAAAATTTCTCATCACCAATATCTACCAAGACATATTCCTTCCTAATATTCAACTTCTACAGTAAATACAAAAACATAAAACAACTTCTTTATCAATGCATCCCTCGAGACAAAATCACAAGAAATATTTCAATTCGCAACCGAACGATCATGAAAGCTCCAGAGCGTCACTTAGACTCTGTTATTTGCAAGAAACACTGCTTTGCGATTTACAAAAAGGACAACTAACATGACTCAATTCAACTATAAACTGTTGCAATAACACCCACCATCATAACCTACACTGCCAGTAGTCATAAGAGGTGTAGATCTGGACCTCACTGTGTTAAACAATACTACATGTGTTAATGTATATCAAGCCTCGTCTTGATAGTAAATATTTGTGTGGGAACCGTTATTGCTGTTAATAAATTATAGTCTTTGATTATGAAATGATATTGGCATCTGTTTGGAGAAATGTAGCTAGATGTATTGAATCTAATGCATATTCATTAACATCAACACTCGGTCACAAAATATTAGAAATATGAAAAAACGAAACTAAATCATATAAAAACAAAGTTTATCGCACCGTATTTATATTTTACTAACAGGACTAGATCCAGATTGTCTTTGTACAGATTGCCAATCACTTTTCATATATGTGTCTAGTGTCCTGATTTGTTCTGCACTTCACCTGGATCTTACATTCTAATATCATACGTTCTAACCGATCTACCTAGTTATGAGCGAAATGTATGATGCAACAGTTTAGTGATGCGATAGAAATACAAGATGCTAAATTAAAATATCTGACTTTAGCCCATCTCCTCTTATTATTCTCCTACCCCTAGATCACCTTCTCATTAGAGCGTGTATAGGTCCGTAGAGGGATCTGGAAGCTGCTTCAAACTAACTACAAACATAGCAAAGAAAGGCACATTAAAATGATCAAAAAAGAATCAGATAGATAACTAAAATGTTATCCTATATGATTAAGTGATATCGATGACATTTCATAATGCATTTCAGTTTGGTCGTTCAAATGGTTCAGTACACCATATGTCCCAACACATTTTACAGAACATAGATAGCTATTTATAACTGTTAATACTTTTTCCGAATACCAGTAAGCCGCAAAGAAATGGAATGTGCTACAAAAAGTATTATTAAAAGCTATTAGTATCGGCGAATGTTCTAAACTAGTACTGAAAATGCAAACAAACAAAAAATACTATAGCTCACCTATTGACATATATCATAAATACATCTTTCGTACATGGTACCATTCCTAAAAAGCTAAAATTATCTCGCATTAAGCCGTTACATAAAAGAGGGAAGAAATGGAAAAAGTTAAGGAATTAGAGTCTAATTTCCCTTATGTCAGAGATATCTAATGGAGTTGAAAATTGCTTTCTTCTTAGGTTAAACCCACATTTGAAATCTATCAGTTATACATTTATCTCACAATTTATTTTTAAAGGATAAATCAACTAAAATTGGTATATATGGCTTAGTTAACGTAGGGAATGCAATGTACACAACATTACACTCTTTTGTTCTGTTCTGGGATTTGAAGAATTCATTTGACCGCATTGACCATAACATTATATTAAATAAGGTTCATAGATACTGTATTAGGGGTACTCTCTTAGTGTGTTTGGAATCTCTTCCCTCGGATATTACTCAAATTGTAGTTGTCTCGCACTTAAACAAAGACTCCAAATATTTTATTAAACACAAGAATTCTCAACTATTAATATTGAGGTCCTAAAAGGACCAATCATCTGCCCGACTAAATTACAGAATCTAAAATCACGTTATATACAAATGATTTAATAAAATCATAATCACCTACAATCCGAGATTAATTTGACAGGAATATGTCACACAGCTAGTTTCAATGTTCAGAAGCAATAATGTATGTATACATATAAAATCTACTGCTTATGTTTCAGTATTCGTGAGGCCATGTGCATATCCAGTTCCTCGAAGAGACAAGAAAGTAATGAAGTGAGATAAAATAGTCAATTTATTGGATTTCAAATCGATAATAACTATACTGACTTCAACAGATAGGACAGTTATGTCAGGATTTGTCTTCTTCAAACTTCTAATAAAATATTTCGTTTGAATTAAGCAAAAAGGGTGATATTCCACATAAAATCCAGATATGGAATAACTTTTTGAGTTTGTCTACAGAATCTTATAAAACTCTCTGCAAAAGAAAGTAAGAAATATACCACGAATAGTTCACATTACGCTTCATGTAAAAAGCTATTCAAATACATAGATATTCTTGCAGTTTCTGCATTGTATAAGAGACACTCCTGCTCCATGAAATAAAAAATAAAAATAAAACGTGAACGTAATAGAACTATATCTCATTCCAGGTTCCACCACACAATATTAGTTTATTTTCGAAATCAATGGCATACAGAAGAGTTTTTCTTCTCAACATATTGCCTAGTATTATCAAAGCTGAAACTAAACATATTCTGTTCAAACGATCGTTGTGTAGCTTTTGTTAAATAATTGATTTTACGCTGTGGAAGAATACTTACAAACTGATCTGAATGCAACTTCTACATAGGTGACAAAGGTTGTACCTTGTGTTATGTATATCATTTTATTTACTAAAGATCTCATGTAAATCAATGTATGGGTTTCAGATGTATCACATCTATGTCGTTTAGGGGTACTCTATAGAATGTTTCCCGTTTTCCTTTACACAAATCTTAATGAAAATATGTATATATTTTACTTATATGTAAATACTTATTATTAATCTAATCAATATATGTCTAAATTTGTAATTAAATATTATGCATTCTATGCCATGTGACAATAGTCAATATATTGGTCTCTGAACGCAATAACATTTAGTACATTATTTTTCAGGAAATGTGTCCCCACTACGTCTGGAAATAAACCTACCTAAGATAGCAAGTCCCATGAATGAAGGTAAATGCATAGCATGTCAACATTCTGATGCGATTTTGTAAAACGTTTATTTCGGTAAATTAGAAGATACTTTTGGAAGACTTCCTTTCAGAGAAGTTTTTCCGATTATACGTGAGTAGATCCGAATGAAAGGTTACAATAAACATTCTGTGAATTCACTAAATAGTAGGTAAATGAATGTTATACCTAAATGCGCAATGGATGACGCCATTTACAAGCGGCAATTTGATAATTGTACATTTAGGCTTCGTTGCCTATACTAACTATGCAGTACCTGGTATTTCAGGATCAGATAGGAACAGAAGCTTATAGATGCTCAACGAGCTAATTGGTATTACTGAAATAAACTGTAAAAATCCTTAAATAAAATTTGAAACATTATTTCCAAAGGATTTATTACACAGTGCCCCTATTTCACCTACACCTGAACTAACAATTCATTTGTTTCATTGAATAAATACAGCCGGTGTCATTTACACTATCATTAATCATTTCGTCTGGCTTTTCCAAATCAAAATGAATAAATATATATCGAAAAACAAACTTTAAAAGATCATTCATTATCATCAATTGATCAAAATCACAATTTCAATATATACACCGGTGTATATATATGTAAATCTCAAACTTCAACATTCAAAAGCTTTCAATTCAAATTTTATAGAAAAGAATTATGTTTATTGCAATGAACTAAATCTACGTCTCTACAGCAAATAATCTACCAATTAACGCATGAATACGCAGTCGCGAAAAGTTACACTCAAAAATCGGACAATTGCTCAATTGTTATAATTATTCTCACTTTTGACTTTATAGCTTTACTTAATTCACTGTTCTTATTTGCATTCAATTATTCTTTTAATTTATCCATTCACTCACCACATTATACTCAACCACACATACTTCATCAAACCTGACTTGAATTCAACTTTCAATGAATTCAAATTAAATTGAGACCAACAACGATTATCAAGATCAGCATCTAATTCCCAACAAAATTCTATCTATCACAGTAAATACAGGGACTAACATCAATTTCACAAATCTTACCCGATATTAACACGATTACGTAAAGCGATCAGACGCCAATACCAGGTATGCCGAGTGAAGGTTTTATGTCCGGTCATGACAATGCCAGAGTAAACACTGCTCACCGGGCACAATAGCAAAGTTTTAGACTTGACCCGCAACCCCTTTCACTTTGATGAAATGCACATCTCTGGAACACGGTTCTCGTCCGACGATGGAATCAAAACAAGTTCCACGAAGTAGTTTGATGAGCAGGGACATTATTCTTGTAAACCGGGATGAGCTAGTTCTTTCGGCGGTCTGATAAATATCTCCATCGGAGTCGAGGCACGTAGGCCTATACGTCCTTTTTCCGACAATCGCTTTAAACGATCGACCATGTTTTTATACATGTCCTGCAAATTTCAAGTCAATATCGTCAATGTGTTAGCTAGGTAGAAATAAATATGTAGAAAAAAATGCGCAAGTTGAAACTGTCGTCTTGTTTCGGACCCTGCTGACGGACAAAACCTCAACTCTACAATTATCCAGTTTTATTCATTGTTCATCTGTGTGTTTCATGTTATCCAGTTTTGTTCATTGTTCATATGTGTGTTTCATGTAGAACTTATTCACATGCTTTCTGTCACAGTCGAATCATTTACACAGTGCGACAGAAAGATTGGTCTAATCTCAACAAGCTATTTACCAAAAATGTGTTTTTGCGCTATAAGCTCCTTTTCCGGCAATGTATTCAATTTATGTTCGATTATTCTGTGTTTTCTTTATTTGCCTCTGTAACCTTTATCTGACGCATTTATTTTATTCGTGCGATAAAAAAACGAATCTCTAATTGTTATTGATATTACTATAATTATTCTAAGAACTGATATTAAAGAGTGAAAAGTATGTGACTGAACCGGGGATCGAACCCGTGACCTTTGGGTTACTGTCCCAATGCGCTACCAATTGCGCCTCCCAGTCGACCCACTCCCCAATTACAAACTTTCCACTCCTGATGTCGATATTTTTTCTCGAAACCACCTGGAGAGTAGTGCCACAACTCATAATTGTGCTTATACTTTCCTGTGTTTCACAATGGTGAATATCTCACACGGAAGAAATAATTTCCAAGGTTGAAATGAAGGCAACTTCCGATTTTTTCTGTACATCAAGAATCTGTAGATACAGATACAATTGATATTAAAGAGTGAAAAATATGTAACTTGACCGGGGATCGAACCCGGGACTTTTGGGTTACCGTCTCAATGCGCTACCCACTGCGCCACCCATTCGAATCACTTCCTATTCACACACTTTTGAAAACATTTTATCTGTGCATTCAGAGACTTGATGTACAGAAAAAATCGGAAGTTGCCTCCGTTTAAACATTGGAAATTATTTCTTCCGTGTGAGATGTTCACCATTGTGGAACACAGAAAAGTCTAAGCACAGCTAGGAGTTGTGGTATTCTCCAGATGGTTTCGAGAGAGAACAGCGACAACAGGAGTGGAAGGTGTGTGATTAGGAAGTGCGTCGACTGGGTGGCGCAGTTGGTAGCCCATTGGGACAGTAACCCAAAGGTCCCGGGTTCGGTCCAGTCACCTACTTGTCACTCTTTAATATCAATATAGCTGTAACTACAGAGGCTTAATAAACAGAAAAAATCGGAAGCTGCCTCAATTTCAATCTTGGATATTCAAAGAACGTTTAGGATATGTTGATTTGTTCTTTAAATATTCACTACCTTGGTCAACAACTGTCACCAAATGCTAAATCCTGCTATTATTAAGAATAATATTTTGCCTGATGAATGTGCTGGACAGAAATGCAGCAGTATATTGATAAAGGTACTAGATGGTTCTGCATTTATTATTTCTCAATACAGAATATCGTGCATCCCATGCATAATATTATTTAATTTTCAATAGAGCAAATTCAAAATTTCTAAGGCTCTTTATAATAAATACAAAATGTAGAGGCTAGTCTTGCCAATGTCCGAGTGTAGCCTGAAAGTCATGCTATGTTAGAGAGTCCACAAAAAATGGGAGTCTTGCAAGTTCCTGGCAACAGCGAAAAACGGTGGCTTTATTCTCGCCTGTTTGCCAACTTAAAAAAAATATGACGTTGACTCGTTGTTCCATTATTTCTGCCAATAATAAAAACGTAGACTTCCACAAGCACATGGTATGGTGAAACACCACTATTGCAGATTTTAACACAGCGATGGCAATTGCCACATTATTTAACCAAGAATATTGCTCAAAATCGCTTGTGAGCTCAATCTCTGCCTGCCATCTGTCTCCGAGCTACAGTGACTCTAAAGTTTTAGTAGAGTATTTTATGCATACAATGGGTTCCGTTAATGCGTACAACAATTTAACGATGAGCAGTTGAGATCTAAGAAATAAAGTTGTTAAAAACGGGTTTCGAATATTCAGAACTTTCGGAGCTATAGCCTGACAAATGCGTGGAAAAATGGACTTCAGAGCTGAGTATTTCGAATACGAAAATTGTAGATTAGACTGTCCAGAAAATATCAAAGGAAGTCACACACGGTATATCCAAAAGTGCATATTTGAAAATCCTACAACCAGGGCGCAAGGGATTCCCAAATGGAAAAAGGAAATCGCAAAAAAATATTCTCCCAAAACTGTATAAATAAAACCATCTCTAGACAGGTAGCAATTATTCATTTACCGCATATCTAAAGTACAGTAAATCCCGTATGCAAAGCGATTTATAAATATCATGCGGGGTTATATAACTGCCAGGAGTATGAGTATCAATAATTCAGTGAAGTTAGATTAATTGTCCCGAAAGAGACAATGACATTTTTCAGTGGAATGGCGTTGCTAATCTGAATAGCAGATGCAGCGTATGTGATCCCGTTGGTCGGGTGGGTAGTGCGTGGGTAACGGTGCTTCGATGAAGAATCCTGAAGGAGTCTTGAAACCTAGCTAACATTTAAAACTATGCAGCTTATTGAACCGAAAATTGTTCATATTTTTATTGAGTAAAATGCACTAAAATGAAAAATTAAGGGCTGAACTCATAAAACATAATGCTTGAACCAAAATCACACGAAATTGAAAAGAACAATGAATGTTCATGTATATTTCAAATTCAGTTGATAGAAAGTACATAATATTCTGAAAGAATATCATCATGTGATTCTCTGTGTATTTCTAAGGTTGAGTATGATACCTTAACATGAGTATGATACCTCAAGAAATACTGGATTTCCATGCATATCCAACTGCAAGAAACAATTGCAGTTAGCTGTTCTACTTAATAGAGGAGAAATAATAGCATAACTGCTTGGTGGTGATTAGTAGCTATTATCTCAAACATGAAATAAGCACAGACGAAGCAGGTCATGTTTTTGTTCCGTTCAGGACTAACATAAGGTTTTGTGAATGTTTAAGTTTTCCCTTTCCCATAATGCAAACGCTTGGAAACATATACACTAACCGCTACCTTTCCAATTCCATTCCACTTTAGAAAGTTCACCGGGGTATATCTCTTTATCTCTTTATTCCCTCACGGCATTATGTTCTTCTTCACTATGCCTTTCTCAAGGAATCTTCTAAATCAAGTCTCGCAACAGCCAATAAATAGCACCAAATGAATATCTTATCCATGTTCCCAAATAAACGAATAGTCAATTAAAATATCTTCAAATTATATCATGGTCTAGATAGAAATAAGCAGGATTTTTGCCTAACTGTCCAATTCTTTTTAGAATTAAGAGATCAAGATGGCAGAGGAATTAAGGTGGCCGAAGGGCACATACCAGCTCTTGCAATTTAGAGGAATTCTAAGATACCGCACGAACTGGAATAACATTGTCATCTTGCAGGGCTAAGAGGAAACATCTATCAAACTGCTCATCTTTATCCTGTAGTAAGTTGAAGGGAAGCAAACTATTGGATGGGCGAGACAAAGAACGATAATATGGCACTTAAAGTTTGTTTTGGATAACTAAAATGAAATTTCTTTCAGGGTTAAATTGAAGGTTAAAAGAAGATTGTTTTGCCAAATGTTCTTAGTCTTTGTATTAATTTGCAACGGATTTTTTAAAAAGGGGATAGCTCACCAAATTAACAGAAATGAGTTAAATCGCCTCACCGGATGTGCATCACATAATACAGCTGTGCTTTTTGAAAATTTGTTAGTCAGCCCTTATCCGGCTGATTTGTATCTTATGTTTACTTTCAACGGGATTAAAGCAATTGACGTGTATCATATTCAAATTAAATAAATTGATTATTTTTTAAAAAAGGATACTTCATGAAAAGTAAAATGTAGGAGTAGGTGCGTGCAAAAAAAAGGTAAAACAAAATGAGATATACTCCGATCAATCCTTATGCATTAATTATTTGTAAACTTAGGTTGCAAACATAAAATATTGTAATTGTAACTGTAACTTAACACCTTTTCAAAATTACCAGAATTCAGAATATAATTTAAAATCACTTTACATAATGGAAAATGGAAACTTAAAGTTTTAAAATAACTTCATCGAGGTGTCTGATTTATATAAAACAAAAATACTACGTAAACATGAAAACCTGAAGATATTTATACAGTTTCCCACAGAAGAGAGTATCTGCAGAGCCCACTGTATTCGCCAGGAACATACTCTAAATGTATAATGATATCGTGCCATGTATGCACATTGCATGGCTTTTCATATGGTAATGAAATATTTTTTTTTTGCTAGAGAAGTAATCCTGAAGGTATTTGAAAAAAAAAATCATCGATGAAATTCCATGCCTTGATAGTACTGAGTTATCGTATTAAAAACATGGAATTGTTTTAATTATAAAATAAAACTTGCAAGTCTTTAGTAACTCTATTTTCCGCAATTGGATATAAACTGTATTTTAAGCAGAAGTTAGAAGTGAGTCAAGCAAATTTACCAGTCTACCTCACACAAGCAACAAATTCAGTATATTTCAATGCTGTAAAGTATATACACACCTAACATTTTTTATGACACCTACATTTCAGTCACAAGATAGACATGAGTGATTCCGAGTGGGAAAGTCAAACCTTTATAATGTAATACATCGATGAATTCCTTTTGGACGTTTGTAGTAAGAAGAACACTTTCAACACCATTCATTCATTCATTTGCTAAGTTTCCCGTGCTTTTAGGCCAATTACCTAAAAGAAAAAATCAGCCGGGTATCATCATAGCAAATATTTTTTTCTTTTATTTTGATTAATACAAATTTACTGGTACAAAAACAAGACAAAGGACGAGGACGAGGAAGGGTAGAACATAAAAGGAAAAGGACATAAACTACACTACAAACATAACAAAAACAAAAATAGAAACCCTTTTCAAGATAACTACTTATACTAGGTTGTAATAAGTGTTGTGTAACTAAATGTTGGCTATAATGGCTGTTATTATGAAATTTGTTTACAGGAACACAGCTTTTTATTTATTTATACTGTTATTTATATATAATTGTGAATAGTATTTCAATGAAAGGTAAAGCATCCCTAGTTTGGATGATGATGGTACCAATTTCCGGCAATTTCACCCGCTTGCGGCGCGACGGAGACTCAGAGTACTCAATGCCCCCGCCGTGACAGCTTATCCGACCGCAGGCTCTACGTCCGAGTAAGTTCCATGATTGATTTATTGTTGATGAATTCTTCTTCAAAACAATGTGACAGAAATAAAATATTGAAATGAAATTGAAAATAAGTTTGAGAATTCAGAAAATAGAAGAACAGATAATAAAATTCAAGTGCCACCTGTGTGAATTCTTCTAAGTTGTTTGTGTATATTGATAAGAATCATTAGTAGGACGAAAAACCATAACTATGTGGGAACTTTCAACACCGTGTGAAACATCCTACAATGATTGAATTGAATTGAAAAATTCTTTATTTAAGCGGGCGAGGTTCAGCCTATGGCTGTTCTGCCACCTAACTCTTGTCCAAAGAATACATTGAATATATATATATATATATATATATATAGACAAAAATTAAAAAGAAAGTTACAAAGTCAATTGAGTATAAAAGGTAAAACAAATGGCGAACATATGTAAACTTACAGTAATAGAATCAATTGGAAAACTACAACAAAGTGAAAAACATATAAGCAGGCATACATACACTAACACGGATACTGTACATACACTACACAAAAGCTACGATCAAGTCAAGTTAGACACTCTTTGACGGTAAAGGAAAAAAAATGCGTGAAATTTCGTTGTTCAAATTATGCTATGAATATCATGTGTGCTTGAGCTTACCCGCTGTTGGCATAGTAAGTACGTGTTTAATGCTTTCTTGAAGGCATGGAATGTTTTAATTTCTATTATGGAATTAGGTACAGCATTCCATGACCTGGCAGCGAATATTGAAAATGGTGCGCTTGTTTGTTTAAGCCGATGACGTTGAATATCTAAGTTCATTTTCGGCGTGTAGAATAAGAATGAAAAGCAGATCTATTTATTAGCGTCCTATACACATATTCGGGACATTCTGTTTTAAAAATTTTAAAAACAACACAGCAATAGTGTAAATACCTTCTTCTTGACATTGTCAGTAAATTGTTGTTATTGAGAATTGGCAGAATATGTTCAAATTTTCTTAAGGCAAAAGAGAAGCGGACACAATAATTTTGAACCTTTTGTATCTACTTAGCTTGGTCTATTGTAAGAAGTGGACCATAAACAGTATCACAATAATCGAATAAAGGTAGTACCAACATTTGTGTGAGAAGAAGTCTTACATCTTGTGATAAGCAGTCTCGAATTTAATAAAGATTTCTTAACACCCCTACGGCTTTGGAACATTGGGTAGACACATGTTTGTTCATGGTTAATTTCGCATCGATTTCCATTCCAAGATTTTTTATGTATTCTGTATACTTAATGTGTGAGTCCATTAACTGTAAGTCTAAATCGTAAGGCGGGATTTTATTGAATTGATGAGAAGTTCCCAGAACAGTGTATGTACATTTTAGCGGGTTAATTACAAGTCCATTATTAACGCACCAGCTACTGATTGCATTTAAGTCTTGGTTAAGAGCTTCAACCGCTTTCGTTATGTTCTCAGGTAGTGTTGTTATGAGTAATTGGGTGTCATCGGCATAACAATGAATTTTTGCATGTTTGATAACTGATACCATATCTGCGGAATATAGAGTGAACAATAATGGTCCCAGAATCGAACCTTGTGTAACACCCCTGTCAACAATAATTGCTTCGGAAACTTTATATTGCTGAGTTTTCAATTTTGCTAAAAGAACACCATGATGCACAAGTTCAAATGCTTTTGAGAGGTCCAATAGAACTAATATAACTACTTTTCCGTCATCTAGTGCACGTAACGCAAAATCAGTAATATCTAACAAAGCAGTGGAAGTGCTATGCGATTTACGAAATCCAGATTGGACAGACGGCAAAATGCCAGCGTTATCAATATGAGAAATAATTTGTTCGGACACTAACTTTTCGACTACTTTAGAAAATATTGGCAATATACTTATTGGTCTAAGGTCATTAATGGATTTTATAACAGACCTTTTCGGTAACGGTAAAACTTTAGTTAGTTTCCACGCAGTAGGGAAACTGCCATTAACCAATGAGTGGTTCATTATGCGTGTTAAAGGAGATAAGATGGCAGGCAAGGCTAGTTTCAGCATCGTGGCAGTGATGTCATCATAGGCAGCTGCATTTGACTTAATGCTATATACTGCCTTTCTTACTTCATTTTCATTCACAAGTCTTAATGTGAATGGCTTTCTACAAGTGGAATGCGTGAGTGAATTGTACCGATTGATTTATTGATCAAACTTAAAGTTGCTCGTCAGCGAAATATGGTATGACCTAGCAAAATGATAGTTGATAAGGTTAGGATCATTTAGTTTTTCAGGAAGCTCCAAACATGAGTGTTTACGACCTACTTCAATTTCATGCAGTGTCTTCCACGTTTCTCTGGTATTTTAGCGCAATTTTCACGATACGTAAAATAAGCAGACTTCTCTTGTCTTATTACTGCAGTAGTAAAGTTACGAAGTTCTTTATATTCATCCCAGTGCTGCTGCAACCTCGTGCGTTTAAACTTTCGATAAGCACGATTGCCAAGTTTTATCAACAGCTTTGTGTTACTGGAGATGTATGACAATTTGTTCTTCGTGATTCTAATTATCCGTTTCGGTGCATGTAGGTCAAACAAACTAGTTATTGATTTTTCAAGAAATTTAACTTTACTATCTAGATTATCCTGTGCTTCAATTTGTTTCCAGTTCCATGCCCGTGCGTTTTGAAGAAAAATTTCCTCCTTAAACGAGTTGTAATCACGATACTGAATATCAAAATGTTTCTGCTGAGGCTTTTGAAGATTTAGGGTAACATACGTTAAACAATGATCCGATGAACCGATAGGTGAACTGACTCCACATGATACGACCAATTCAGTTCTGTCAGTAATGATCAAATCGAGTAACGATTCACCATACTCCGTTATTCTGGTTGGTTCTTTAATTAGTTGAGCAAGGTCAAAACTATCCAGAATGGACTTTAAGTAC
>JAGDQP010011003.1:17400-45927 GCA_022664845.1 Lepisma saccharinum
ATGACGTAGGAGATTAAATTCTCAGTATTTCATGCTATATTTCTACGTAACGGAAAACCGTAGCGCTGAAATTTCAAAAACATCATATGTTATTTAATCCGATGTACACAAACAAATTGTAAAATATATAAGGACGGGGAAAACGGAATGTCCATTGTAGTGAAAACAGGGTAACTTTTGCAAAATATTTAAAATAGGTAAAAGTAAATCTACATGTAAATGGATTAGAAAAAGATTTTGTTCTAAAGTATGACAATTGATTCGTATAAAAAATAAATATGAAATCTTTAGCTGAAATATTTCGTATGAATTAGAATGTGAATTTATTCATGGCCGTCACGCATATTTGGCTCAGCTCGGGATAGGGTAGCGGTAGAGGAAAGAGTGCGGTAGGCTAGGGCCTATTTTGCAAACAACCACCACCGCATTTGCCTGATCAGAGAAAACCCTGGGAAAAACCTCTCAGGTTTTTCAAGGTCCATGACATTTAGATAAACAGTTTTGCGCCCAAACAAGTTAACCTACCTGCGTACGTTATATTGTATTTCATAATTAGGGCCTGGATGTTTCGACACTAAAAACATGAAAATAGGAATTTCGAATAGGTTAAAAATGCAACTGAACTTCCACAAATAACAACACTTGTCTCTACTGGTTGAAACGAAATGGAACCATTTGTAGAAAGTTATTTCAGATATAAAAAAAATAGGCATTTATAATTGAAATAGGCATAATAGGCGAAATAAAATCTGTTGTAGGCAGACTATGGCACCCCAAAATAAACTTCTGTCAAGTTATCTTTGTACTATCTCTAACGTAAAGGAACAAGACGATTGGGCGAAAAGAAACAGGATACTTGCGGGGTTTGGCCCATAATTCAGTCATGGAATGTTAATGTAAAAGTGAATATAATATAACAAAAAGAAATTATTCAATATCTATATTAGATTTCACTGTTCTTGTTTCACTGTTGATTCCTTTCCAATATCTCTGTTGCAAATACGTAGTAATGGGCACTAATACAATGTTATGTATAGCTATGAAGTTATGAATATTCAAAATGCCTATTCCTTTACGTTACAGATATTATAAAGATAACTTAAAAGAAGTTTATTTTGGGGTGTCATAGTCTGCCTACAGCAAATTTTATTCTGTCTATTTCGATGTTTAGTGCCTATAAATGCCTATGTTTATAAAATCTGAAATAACTTTCTACAAATGGTTCCCTTTCACATTTCTTTTCAACCGGTAGAGAAAAATTCTACGTGGTGTGCTGAAACTTTGGTGTGTTCAAAGTGTTAGTCTAGTTTTTGCCAAATTATTTGTAGAAGTTTTACAAGTACAGTTACATTTCTTGACCTTATTCGAAATTTCTAGTGTCTTTTTTTGTGGTTACAGTGTCTATTTTCACGTTTCTAGTGCATAACCATCCAAACTCTAGTTATGATATACATTATAACATATGTAGGTAGGTTAAATATTTAAATAAACAGTTTTGCGCCCAAACGTCCTGCTCCGCAATCAGGATGGTCGGCCGCTGGAATCTGGTAACATCGTGTGAAACAGAGATAATGAAAATAGTATGTAATGCACATCAAAGAACTAATACATATAATCAATCCATTTTTATTATTATATGGAAATATTCACACACGACTAAAATAATATAAGGAATGAACAAATCTTAGCTGTAAGAATTTAAACGAATGTACAAGTGTGTCATAAATATTATGAGTAAATTTTTACTTTATATCTGCAAGCAATCAGACTTGCCGTAGTGTTCCTTCTCAAATGTCCTTACCATGACAGAAACATTGCAGACATATTGCAAAAAGATTCAAACAAATTACTTAAGATGCGCCAATAAACTTAGGTGACTAATCGTCTGATAAAAAATGTACTAATGTCATTATTTTTAAACTTCTCTCTCCTTTCAACTTTTCTATTTCTTCTCTCTTTATCTATCTTTTAACGCACTTTCTTGCCTTGTGCCTTCCGAAAAACTTAGAAAACGTTTAAGGACATATAAATATTTCTGCAACAAGAGACTGCTGTGTATGCGTGAAATAAGTTCTGTAAGTACGGCCTCAAGTGTATGAGGACCGTGCTTATCTAGTAAAAGCAAAACTTGAAATTTTTAAACTGATTGAGTCAGTTTGAAAGACACCTCTGTTTACGTACGAGTCGATGATATGGCGAAATCAGAGCCATTTCGCAAATTTAATCCAAAAAGTTCTTAAAATGGACGGTACGTATCAACTCGGGACCCTAAATGCATACCTGCAATAACTTTTACATTTATTTCAATGACAGTTAGAAGAATGAGCCTTCCTTAAAACTTTTTTTTTTTTTTTACAATTCTACACTTTCCTGAAAATCACTTGACTGCATGTCATGTTTCTAATTATGTGCTTCAAAAATTCCTAACAAGCTATTTGCTGCTAGTTGCTCTTGATGATCGTTTCTTAAGTTTCAAACATGGATTTCTCCTCAAGAATCCGTAAAACCAAGTTGTACTAGCCTTATTGTTTTCGCTGGTAAATTTATGCGATAATCCCAGCTCTTTTGCGTATTCAAAGGCAGCTTTCATCACACGTTCACGACTAAGATCAAATCCACGTTCACTCATAAACATCAATCTCTCTGCTAATTTGGCTTCTGCTTCCTTGCCCAGTACTAGCGGATGTCCATGATCCTTAACACGCTCGTTGTTAACCCGACGCTGAAGTGTAGTATATGGTACACCATATTCCTCTGCAGTTTTTCTGATGGACGCACCTTCTTTGCACGCAGTAACAGCTTTTACCATAGCGGTACATGTCCACTGCTTCAAAGGTAAACGTCTTTTGGAATTAGACATTGAGGTCTGCAATTGAAAAGAAACTTTTACTAGAAAAGTTGCTGGGAAAATATGGTGCGTTACAATAACTACTATGTTACACTATCCCGTAACCAAGAATAGCAAACTTCGGTAAATTGGCTATATAATTCGAGTTCAAAATCTTGCTTATTAATTATACTTACACTGAAGTGACCAAAGTCATGGGATAGCGGGAGGGAACTAGTTGACGGCGCGGTAACATCGCGGCAAACCGGTGGAACGGCGCGAAGCAGTTGCGGTGTAGTCACTTTCCAATTGGTACGAAGGGATGGTGGAGTCCGGGTGTGGCATAGACCCCATGAGATCATGGACCCACGTTGTCAACGAGGCACTGTGCAAGCTGGTGGTGGCTCCGTCATGATGTGCGGCGTGTTTATCTGGTATAATTTGGGTCCTCTGGTCCGCTTGAATCGGACATGACTGGTCAGCGCTATGTTCAGCTGCAGTCTTCCGCCTTTTATGGATTTCGTGTACCCTGCCAACAATGAGATTTTCCAGGATGGCAATGAGCCATGTCACCGGGCTGCAATGGTGCGCAATTGGTTTGAGATTCTGGAAACTTCCAAAGCATGATTTGGCCCCCTAGATCGTCGGACATGAACCCTATCGAGTACATGTGGGATATCACCGAACGGGCTATTAGTTCCCAGCATCCTCCACCTGCAACAACCACAGAATTGTAGACGGCAATCGAAACTGAATAGCTGTACATCCCTGCAGCGGACTACCTGCGACCTGTCGCGTCCCTGCCACGTCGAGTGGCTGCACTTTCGAATTCAAAAAACTGATTCACCTAAATAATAGGTCGGTGTCGATTTATCTTTACATACGGATTGAACCCACTTGCCACGCCCTTTGAAGTTTGTTTGCTCACTCGATTTGATATTTTATAGTGATGTGTAAGGATAAATACGAGGATGAATAGAGACGTTTCCTGACATTGTTTACACGAGTTTCACCCATGCAATTCTCTAACATACAAAATTCACGAGATAGCCGGTAGATGTGACTCCTAGTGCTACTACTATCGTCCAACTGAATGTATCTACCTCCTGACGTGTGTAGACATAGATAATTTCGAGAGGCATATCAATATGGCCAATCGTGGTGACTTCATGTACTTTGAGACAGGAATTTCAACAGAGGCTTGAGTAATACAACATTCGATTTCGGAGATACTCAAGGTTAGACCTTCCTGAGAACCCTGGATTTTTTTCACGCAGCGGTTCGACAGTACACTGTGAGTACAACTTCTTATGCATAAACACTCATCGTGGATAGTCTAGTTTTAAATGTACCTGGCCAAGAAAGTGCTTTGTATTTCTATAACAGGTAAGTGAAAATGGCATAAATCACCACCACCCTCAACCAGGAGGAATTACCAAAATATCTACCACGAAAATACAATCGCTGCTATGGACTACATAGCAAGGCAACCCATAAGTCTCATTGTTAACACCAATGCTGGAAATGTTAGGAATCTGCGTTTGCTCTGGACTCGTGAACGTATTCGGTTGGTGTAGATGGTGGACATGTTCATTTAATACAGCACGAGATATCTGGTATGTCTAGAGACGTCTTTGATAGTTCCTTGCAACTTCTCCTTCCTTCAAGACCAACCATACCCACCATACCCAGATCCCATACCCGTATCTGCCAATGAGGATATGGTGCGTTCCCGTACGGCAATGAACCTCGCCACTGGGCCATAGTTTTCCACTCATCTGAGCATTATGGAATGGTCACCCCGCTCTTCGGATATGTGTCCCGTTGAGCACCTGTAGGACGCTGTGAAATGATGTGCACCTGCCATTCACAAATGTTACTGCACCTGTGAACTCCATGTCTCATCGAGAAAGTGTTCTTCTCTTCCAAGGTCGAGGTGGTCCAATTATTAAAAATGTATTACGACATATATTAATACAGTCAAAGTAAGAGGCACACACAGCTGAATGGAAAACCACTTCATATCTAATAAGGAGATTCTTCAGTTTACAAGAATTCTCGGGATCCTTTTTTTTTATTTTCTTTCTCTCTCTTAATTTCGCTTTTATTTGTATTACATATAATGGCCGGCTTTGCATTCGTATCACGGGGACTAGCACTTGTATACTGTTTCTCCACTTACTAATAAAGACATACTTAGGATTCTGTGAATGTTGTTGCAAATTACTATGAATTTCGGCATGTTTGAAATATCTAGTCTTTTTTTAAAAATGGAATAGTTCATTTACTCCGTCTTCTATTGAAGTGAAAGTTATACATGAAAAACAACATACATCATTTTAGAAGTTAGCGCCTGTTTTATTATAATGCTCACATAAAATTAATGTACAATATCCACGGATTAAAATTATGGGTTTAAGGATATCTCGAGAGATTCATTTAACATGGAGTGGACTGGTTTCGGTTAGCAAGGCACAATGTTAGGCAGATTTCAATTCAAACAGTTAACTATAAGTAATGTTAACTGTGTTTGCTACCAACGTCTGTTAAGAACATGCACCTATTTTCCTTGCAAGAATGACGGATTGAAATGTGCTTACCTTGCTTTTCCATTGTTAAAAACTATTTGTTGCATGCCTTAAACAACGAACTTCTTCATAGAACTTAATTTTCAACTTTTACAATCTTCTTTGCACAGATGACATCTAGCTTCCTTGTTAATACACCATAGTGTTTTTACGTGGTGGTGATGGTGTGATTGCATGCTGTTGCCTTCCAATAAGGAAAAAAGTCACATACGTTTAATTTGATCCGATTTTGAAGCTGTGGCTCAGGGTTTACAGCAACTTGACGCTTCACGCCTTTACTTCGTTACTTTCGAGCCCGTTTCTTAACATTTATTTTATGTGGTTAAGTAGAACCAAAGTCTCAAAGAGTAGCAGGTTTCATAATGAAGTGAGCACATTCGCTTAGCCACCCCACTCGACTAATACTTTTGGACATAACGATCCCATACACCAGGGGCTCTCAAACTATCTGACCGGTGCCTCGCTTTAGTCCCTGAAAATCTTCAACTCCCCTAACGAAACTTCTTTCATTGCAAAGCAGAATATACTCGCAAATAGCATTCAATTACTTTACTATTTCTTCAGAATGCATAAACAAAATATAATGCTAAGCACAATAAGCGTAATAGACGAGGAATAAATAATACCTCAAATTGTGCACACGTCTCGCCCACCCAGGACCTCTGCACCCTCCTAATAAAACATCGGAGACGCATAGTTTCAGAGCCTTTGCCTTACAGCTTAAGTTGATTGATGGAGTTATAATAAGTCCTCTTAGGGAGATAATAATTGCCCGTAAGATGAAGACGAGAAAGTGTACTCATATATGCCATTTTTCATATAAGGATTTTTTTAAACTCCTATGCAAATGAATAGGTAAAAACATTCAACTCATTTGTACAAACAAGCCAATATAAGTAGCATAAAAACTTGTGTATTTAAAGTGAAATTATAAACTATCTACTTAAATACATTTTCACAAAACAGCTTACATCATGATGCCTTAACAAACCACAATGTTAAATTCAGTCACGAGTTTTGTAGAAAAAGTTCGAGGCACCACTAAATTTTCACTCTAGGAAGAAACAAGCTGTTTGGAATATATTAGAACTTTATTTGATATTCACTGTGACAATTTCATTGAATTAAAGAACCATGTCACTGTAAATTTGTCCCAAACTTTCAACAGTTCTTTTGAAAATATCTGAATCACCCACTTCGCAGTATTTATTTATTTTTATGCTAACGACGAACTGCCATAAACTTATTTAAGTCTGGACCGAAGTTACTCCATCTTGGCGTTACTCGAAAAGAAACATAAATGTTGTCTGTATTTTTAACTAACACTGGTAAACTAATTCTCAATTAAGAAAAAGGAACTCGACAAACTGATTAGCGTAATGTCTTTTGTAACAAGTAACAAAGATTAACATTTAACAAGCTTTCGGTAATTAAAGTCAAATTAAATAAATCACGATTAAAGTTCATAATGTTGTCTTGTTTTCCTATTTCCATGGGAAAAATCGTAGCTATTCGATAATCCAGTGTTGACTTATATTACTAAAAACCACGTAACGTGTTACAAATATCGTCACTTTGCTTTATAATGTAAAGAGTTTTCTTATCTTAATCTTGCATATCTACGATAATAGAATAACTTTAATTCTTAGGGAAGTTAGAATTTATCACATGCCACACGTTAAAGTCCACCGTGAATAGTGTAACAAAAAACTATAAAACTAATCATAACGCTACGTTTTTGGATAGGGTACTGCTTGCCACTGGTCTATGGTCACCTTATGGCTAATAGACAGCATGACGACATGAACAGGAAATATTTGACAGAAATAACTAGTTCAGGCCTACGTTAAGTACCTTACGGATACGTTTCTCGAGGACATCGATTAATGTGAAGTCTTACTGCTTCTAATACTAGGAAGTTTATTATCTTGTTTTTCCGAGAATGCACAAGAGATGTTTCAATGACCTTATCTGTTTTTGTTTGTAGCCTATGGTGTTGGATTTTCAATGGACATATCATTTATAACGACTTCCTCTTTAAATTTATGTAGCAATGAATCTTTATCAGATGACTTTGTTTATTAGAAACTTCCGAACTGGTAACGAATTAACGGATCGCGATTTCATTCAACCTGAAAAGTCACCATCTACGTGATACTAATTTTATATACTGAAGGAAGATCTTCAACCCAGAAACCCTATTGTTGAAATATCCTTTCTGAAATTCCTTAAATTGTCAATTTGAAAGAAATAAACGTTTGTACACTCTTAGCATCTTACTGAAAGCACAAAAAATCATAAACCAATAACTATGAGAAGCCTGTTAAAGAATTTGGCATTTATTTCCTACTTCGAGATACCGATTCAACTCAGTTCACATCGCTAAATCTTGTTATACACATGAATTTTCACTTTACATATCTCACAGCTCATGTACAGACTCAATACCATGAAATTTATCACTTCACGTCGTTAGTCGATGCCAGTTCATTTTTGTCTAAGATCATTTACTTGAGCTCTCTTCACTGGCAAACGAGGAAATTCCTTTTTATAAACAGTACGATAAAAACTTTTACCAACAAAAGTATCAGGATGCAATTCTTTAAAATTTCTATACAACTTGCTGATACTCAAGTCTTGGGTTAAGCACCCTTTATCTGATTTCACTCTTGAATACCGCTGCATACCAGATACTGATAATATGTGTTTCTTCACAAGCGATCTAACAGAGTCACTGTATTTATACACTGGTGGCCTGACTTTTCGTTCATCTATGTAAATCGTATGGCCAGCCTTTTTCTTTCTTATTAAAGTCTCAATTCTAGTACGGCTAACTCTAAAAATGTCCAAGAAAGTATTTTTACACACTTGCACTAATTCTCCCGTTGGGTTTGGAACCGTATAAATTATAGATGCTTGGCGGCGACTTTCTTCAGGAGATTTGTATGCTCCATGCCGTCTGCGCTTCACGTTTGTTACATGTATGAGTCCCATTAAGAAAGTACCTTGCATAGCATGGCCTTGTTCACGAAACATACGAGAAAGTTGCCGTCTATCGTCCAATGTGATGTCCTTGCAGTTATGGCGGCACTTGCAGACACCCTGAAAATAATAATATGGACCAACAATTGGAACAATGAGAACGAACTAGTATTTGCTCTTTCTTAAATACATCTGAAAATTTCAAAGTATAAACAAGTAATTTTCATTTTCGTATTGTGCTCTAAATTCATCATCTTCATTACCGCCATTTAGAAATGCTCAGGTATGCTTTTCCGCATATACAGTATTATATCTGTTGTTACATACATGTAACATGTTTTTAGTCAATTACAAAACGTACAGGAATACTAATAAACGCGAAGTGTTCTGTTCACTTACTGAACTCTCAAATTATTGGATGAGGTAAGTATGTTAGTCATTAAAATAATACATTAAAATATATGGCATTTGAGATACATACACATACCGAAACAGAACAATTTGAATGTAAATCATATTTGTATTGAATCGAATTTATTTTAAGGCCATTAGGCATCAGATGGTAAAGCCGGGATAAGGTGGGGAGAGGATTGTGAAATGCAGACGTCCAGGGCCTATTTTGTAGGTACCATCCCAACATTTGCCTGGCGTGATTAAGGAAATACTTCGGGAAAGCCTTAGTCAGGATGGTCGGCCGCTGGGATCCATCCCAGAACCTCCCGAATGCTAAGCCAACGCTCTACCACTGAGCCACAGTCCCTCGGTCTATTTGTATTGAGAATGACAATGGTATGCACACAGTTTTTTATATTACTGATATTTTGAAAGACTAGTATAAATATAATACTACTACACGAATATGGATTATATAATAGTTATACTATTGTGCAGTTGTTCAGCACAATATCTCAAAATCAATACTATTTAGTTTCTCATCGTAGTGTTTCGTATCTCGCGACGCAGTGATTGAAGATGGAACATTCACAAATTTCGTTCGGGTAACGCTTCGAGAGATCAGTTTTTCACTTATGAAAGAAAGATCCACACTCACCATTACTGAAGGAAGTTACCATTCACTGAAGGAAATTTATGGTATGCAAACAGTGAGTGATGTTTTTCTCGGGGCATCAAGTTTTTCACCGAAAATGTAGACATTTGATATTTTGAAATGTTACCCGGTGGTTTTCCATGCATCTTACGCCTCTGTCGTGATCAGTGTTCGATTAATGCAATTTCCAGAGAAAGGGAAGAAGTACTTCGACTCGCAGAAAACCTATTTTAAGGTATTTGGACTGGAGGTATGTACCGGGCAACAGTCAGGGTTTTCTTTTCGAGAGATGATGAAATATCAAGCACATCAAACATTGGTCATTATGACATGCCAAACACTACGATAAATTTAAAAAAATGTTGGATTCGAGAAAGTATATCCCAAACCTATTGAATTAATTGTGCTGATTACATAATACATACTAGTGTGACGCCAGCGTATACATTTCAGTTGAAATAAGACTCGTATTTCTAAACATAATGAAAATCGGAACATCTTAGCTAGTGAGTAATAACGAATCAATTCTAAACGAAAATTCAGCACACACCCACAATTAATCTGTATTTGTCTTAGCTTATCAGTTAAATGTCCTTAAGGTTAATGTAACGCAACGATCTCAAAAACAGCACTACCTCCGTATATGTCTAATGAATTTTTATCGTTGCACGGAATTTCAATGTCGCTCTTACAAATTCTCAAGCCTAGAGCTCTAACTTTTAGAGAAGAAAGTTCATAACCAATTAAGAGTTCGATCAACGCCATTTCTTTTTCCATTGTTATAGATATTTACAACAACAATCAAGCAATTTCAACAATGAAGAAAAACTAAGAAAAAAACTCTCTAGGCTTGAATTTGTAGAAACATTGAAATTTCGTGCAACTATAAAAATACATTAGACATATACGGAGGTAGTGATGCTTTTTTTTTTTTTTTTTTTTTTTTATCTTTGCTTTACATTAACCTTAACGGCTGAAGAAAGTAATAAGGAAATTAGAAACCTACATTCAGCAATTTAAGGCAAGTGAGTACGATTTAAGAAACACTACAAAACTAATCTTTTTCTTCTTTCTGCAGAAAGATGCAGCACGTATGAACGAGCGTTCATCAACCTGCTTCCGAAGAACCATTGCTGCTGCTGCTTCTAATCGCACATTGCGTACTCCTTGCAATAGGACATAAGCAAAACCCCTCTTCTGTAATGATTGCCACTTACCAGCTTAGGAAACAGTATGTTTAATGTTTTGGAATTTTGCCTCCTCTGATTTTTTTTTTTTTTTTCTTTACTTTTATTTTCAAACGTCTGATGCGGATTTCCTCAATTTCTCTTTCATTTGTTTTCTCATATCAATTTTTTCCTTACTTCATAGCTTCTGTCCTTTCTGTAATTCCTTTCCAGTGTGATAGTTCTGGTAACTCTCGGAAGCACTGTAGGCAAGTTCAAACAACTACTCGACAATAGGCACATGTTCAGGTGCTTCTATACAGCTTTAAAAGGCTCCTTTGTTTTCTATATAGCATTTAAAATACTTTCAATACTGCCAATTTACAATACGTTAAAGCATAATCTGAGGAAGACTACTTTCTTTCTTCTGTCAACATTTTCAAGTGAAAGGGACAAACAAGCCTTTACAACGTTGCCAATTGTATATTTTCTGTGCTGTACAGTGTATGAAGATTTTCAATATAATTTCCAAAATTAATATACAAAACATTTGGGACAAATGTGCCACTTTATTGTGTATCTTATTATTGGATATAAATTTTATTACCACAGTTTCACTAACACACAAATCTGAGAAGCGATTCTAAGTTTTCAAAATACTGAATAGGGACAATTACCTGTCATTTGCCCTGAATGAAGTTACAATGTAACTCCTTCATTTTTCATGGAAAAAAGATCTTTGTTAGATTGAAACACTGAAACAAACTGTCTAACTTATAGAAGCAAAAATATCTTATATATACAGCAAGAGGCATGTAAAATGATCGCATTTCAAAAATTACAGTCCAACTAAAAAGAAAACTATATTTTGGTAACATAGCCCTGATAGGACTGTCCAAATGAACATTATTATTTCGTCCACATTTAACTATATTTTTTTTAAAAAAACTAAAACTCAATACTCTCCAAGCTTAAAAGAAGGAAAGGAAAAGACAAAAGGAATTCTCTCTCTCTCTCTCTTGTTACACTATTTCGCGAAGATTCTATTATGGTCTTTTGGAATATGAATAACCCTGAGTTTGGCGCCTACGGTTTCACCACGTTCAAAATCAGATCACCGCGTGTACTCGTTGTGACTGTTTACTTACAACTGGTGAGTTTCTCCTATGAAGGTCTACATTTGCAGGTTGTAGGATTAATCTATCTATCATGGTCCACTAAATACTTTAATATACATGGTGTGGCAATTATCTGGTACTTCAGTGTACATTGGAATATTTGGATCTTAACGTCCAAATCACACCTACCATTCAATCAATGAATAAAT
Source organism: Lepisma saccharinum (assembly GCA_022664845.1). Taxonomy (NCBI): domain Eukaryota; kingdom Metazoa; phylum Arthropoda; class Insecta; order Zygentoma; family Lepismatidae; genus Lepisma; species Lepisma saccharinum. The sequence continues at coordinate 29,339 of JAGDQP010011003.1, forward strand.
TTTGAGTGTGAAAATATTTTCACTAATTGGGCAATAAGAAACTGAGGTAAAAGGAAAGATAACACGTTATCTCGAAGCAATAAAACTGTAATTACATTTGGTCTCTCTTTCCGTTACAAATTATCCGTAAGAAATAAATATTTCTCCTGGTGATAAATGCTGCTTGATATACACACTTAGGAAGCCCTTGGTTTTGCAGCTCACTTATGCTCGTGTATCAACGTTACTAACACAGTACTTGTAAGTTCAGAACTGTTTCCAATAATAATAAAAAAACTGTGTTAATAAAAGATTAACGGTTGTTGTACATTAGGACGCACGACTATTAGATCCTTATTCAGCTTAGCTGTTTCTGTGTTCTCCTTAAACACAGCACGCTCGCTTTCTTCTTTTGCTGCATTGGCGAATTGTACATACTACCTGTCACATCTGTCGCATGTATAAGAGCCTGGAAGCCCAAATATCAAGCTACATCTTGACCTAAATACGCCTCTCTATTGGCGAAGTGAAGCCGTATGTTTCTAGAGGTTTCTCTAAAAACATGGAATGCACTTTATTCACGTTTAAATTTGTTGGAAGATAATTACACTTGGTTTTGGTTAGCTGAAGGGACTTTCCTGAGTAGGAAATGTCTGATTAAGGGTGTACAATTAAGTCTAGCTTCACTTGTGGTACGATGAGAGCGCTTCAAACGTCTACCTCTCAGATCCATCAAAGGTTCATTGTTCTTAATTTTTCTTTGAAGTGTTCGTATGCGTTTGGAGCCAACAGCGTATACTTGAAGAAGGGTCTTTAAACACACTTGCACTTTCTTGCCTTCAATGAACAGAAAATACTTGAAACTACACTGCCTGCGTGAGGTGGTTCTAGTAGAACGTGTTTTAACGTCGCACAATTCCATGCATTCGAGTGCAAGGAATGATGACTGATCATCGAAAGTCTTATTATAATATTCTGTAAATAAGCGTAGTTTTGTGTCAGCATCCAGATTTTTGCATCCTGGATAATTACATTTGCAAACAGCTTCCTGAAACAAAAAAACCGTATTTTCAAAATCTGTATATAGTTAAAATGTACTACTCTTAAGATCCCATCTAACAAACGAAGAAATTCATGAACTTTTCTATTCACGCCATAACCTTGTAACAAATCCAGTAATACGATACAAGATGATGATCAAGAGCTCATTTTAGTTCGTTGCTACTAAAAATACCACATGATCGCTTCAAGTTGTTATACTGGTTCCTGTAATTTGCCTACATGGTTAGATCGCTATTCGAGCTGTCAGTTGGTAACTAACCAGAAGTGGATACACTTTCTTGCTGTCTTAGGAATGAAAATTAAGTTCGTAACTGATTCGTATCCTGTTATTTCCAGATCATTATAGAAACCACTACAATGTTAAGTGAAATATAGAATACGTTAATATATATGATAATTAAGATTTGAAGATAAATAAATATAAAACGATTTTCAAAGTTCATTTGGTGAAATGATCCTACACATGGTAAGTTTCTGCTCAAGCTAATGAAGGGGTTTGTATTAGACGTACTGAAAAAAAAAAAAAAGACGACGAAGAAAGGAATCATAAAATTATTGTAAATATTTCCGTTTCGTACAACAGGAAGGTTCTCCTTGGTAGTTGCAGTATAATGTTGCTACCACCTCTACTCACTTTTGAGAAATAAAACTAATGTTTAATAAGATAATCAATCTTTTCTCCTTGAATCGCATGATTAATTTTATTGGCACTCATAAAAAAAAAGGTAAATATATCCCCTGTGCGATACGCACGCGCCGTGAACGGCGCATGGGGGACGTGGAGGTAGTCATAAAGAAACAAAATAGAAAGGAGTCTTAATCTAGGAAGAAAAGTAGCTTCATATGAAGGAATATTTTAATGGCAATGTATCAAAACTTTTGAGTTCCAATATATTTAGAAGTGATCAATTTACACGTAATGGATATTACTTTTTTTTTCGTATTTTCAAGTTTGCGTAATTATTTACGTAAGGAATTGATGTTATGAATCGGATAACTATACATAAATTCATAATGTACACTCAGATTCCTTGCACAGCATGACAATACTGTGGCAATACATGTTTAAAATAAACATTCCCTATATTGTGTTTGCTACGCGCATTATATCAGTGTTGCCAGGTTGTGCTATTTGCAGACTCAACATTTTGTATGAATCTAAGTGTATATAATGATAGTCTCCGGTGTAGACCTAGTACTACATACAGGAAAATATGTGAGTTGGTTTCGTTTCATTTCAGTCTCCTCGGATGATTAGAAATGCTAATATTTTTCCCCTACTTGTGCATAAATCAGCCAATTAGTATGGCAGTCAATTCTTAAAATCTTCTTTTTAACGACTACTTTGTTTTTTTAACAATATAGCATCCATTCTACAGGACTTGTAACACCTCATGTATAAATTGTAATTATTCGATTTAAATACACCACAATCTGAGTTCCTAATGTCGCCTTGCCTTGCTTCTATGGGAATAATCGCAACTATTCGATAAATGAAATCTAATGTTGACCGAAGTAACTTTTAATAAAAATGGTTACAAATTTCTTTGCTTTTCTTTATAATGTACTTTACCTTCCTTATTTCGACTGTGAATATTTCAGACAGTAAAATGCCTTAGGGGTTTAAGTGCCCTGAATACAGTACTAACTATAAAACTATCCGAGATACTATGCTTTAGGGCAGAACGATCCACTTTTGGAGATCTTTCTATGACTTTATCCTATTACTTTATGGGTAACATACAACATAACTGAGACACGAACAGCCAGTATTGGACAGAATGACCTAGTTTTGACCTAAGCTAAATGTTGTGAATACATTACTTGAAGAAAAACTACCAACGTGAAATCATACTGTTTCTATCATTAGGAAGTTTCTTCTTGCTTCTTCAGAATGCACAAGAGATCAGTCTTTGAAGGATACGGCACCTGGCGTTAGACTTTCAATGGACATATCATACGACTAACTTTACACAACTACATTTTTATTACCCTTTACTAACGCAAGTTACATCAAAAGTAGAGCGCTCACCTCTAGTGCTTGGGGGTTCCAATTCGATCCCGGCTCGTGCCATGTCGGCTTTTTTGTAACAAACACCGTGTGTGTGTGGGGGGGGGGGGTTCTCCCGATTTCTCCCACTTTCTTCATTCCACAAAATTTTTCATTATCATCCATTCGGCCTGAGCCAAAAGTTGCCTTAAATAAAATTCAAATTCAAAAGAAACGTTACTTTCCAAGACTGATGAAATCCAGTTTTAAGAACTTCCTATATTTAAGTTTTTTTGTTTTTTTTTGTTTTGTTTTTTAAATAAAAAAGTACCAGCCAACGTACAATTTTCTGATGTATAAGTTCTACTACAAGACTCTTCCCGGCCATATGATTCATTAATTTGCATTAATGACCTATATGACCATCTATATTACAAGGTTCAGGTACTGCAATGGTCTTCTTCAATGGTGTTCCCCGTATCGGGACGGGCGTGAGCCATAGTGCTGTTACCGCCCATAAAATTAATTTTATCTTATCCAATGGTGTTATAGTGCTTTTCAGATTAGTTCCTAGTAAATGGGATTAGCTGCAAGAAAGCAATTCCGTGGTTGCTAGATCAGACCTTGCAAATCCAATCCTAGTTCACTTTCAACACGTGCTATTTTCCCCGCCGGATTTGATGTAGCCAAGGCAACATAAGCATGTAGTACATTCGTGTACAGGCGAACTCTGCAAGCTAGTGGTCAATTACTGCGATATGAACTAAGTGGTAGAACTGAAGCATTAAACGTCAACGCTAGGAAATGATCTGAAAAGCACTTGAAGTATATGCAATAAAAATCTGTTATGTTTTATTCCCTATTTAGTTTTTATTTGACTCATTATTTTACTGTCTGTTCCACAACATTTATTTTACTGACTAGATATTTAAGCTCTGGTCATAACACATCTGTACCTATTATGCAAAAGAAAATGTTTGTAACTTATCAAAAAGCATTTTGTAACGGATCGAGATATCTCAAGCTGAAAGTTTGAGCTATGCAAGGCTCACTTTGGAAAACGAAAATATCAGAAACTGCCTTGCTGACGAATTTGTTCCCGAACTTCACTTGAATTGTCAGTTTGCAGGAAATAAACGATAAAAAGTCAACTCAGACTTCTGACAACTGTTGCTGTAAAAATACATATTATGCATGACTTAATTTTTATAGATACATATTATTTGTAACTAAAAGTTACCTACTATATCTAAATAAAACCAGCGAAACTGAGATAAACCAGTAACTATCATCACCATCCTGTGAAGAAATTTGGCGTTTATTTCCTACTTCAAACTGTCGATTCAACTCATCTTAGGTAACACCGTTAAATCTTGTAATATAAATAATTTCACTCGACATATCTCACAGCTTACCCTAGTAACTCAACAGCAGTTTCGGCACACACGAAATTCACTTATTCGCAATGTCAGACACTACCTATTTTTCGGTCTTTCAATTTACTTTCTCTCTCTTGACTGACAAATTAGAAAATTCCTGATTATAAACAGTACGGTAAAAGCTTCTACTGACCGAAGTGTCAGGATGTAATTCCTTAAAATTTCTATACAGTTGGCTGACATTCAAGTCTAGAGTTAAGTACCCCTTATCCGATTTTACTCTTGAAAATTGTTGCATATTAGGTATTGATAATATGTGTTCCTTCACAAGAGATCTATGAGTGTTACTGTATTTACACACCGGTGGCCTGAGTTTTCGTTCATCTACATAAATCGAATGGCCAGCCTTTTTCTTCTTTATCAAAGTTTGAATTCTCCGAGAACTCACTCTAAAGATGTCCACGAAAGTATTTTTACACACTTGCACTAATTTTCCTGTTGCGTTTGGGACAGTATAGATTATGGACGCTTGGCGACGACTTTCTTCAGGAGATTTGTATATGCCATGCCGTCTACGCTTCACATTCGTTACATGAATGAGTCCCATTAAAAAAGTACCTTGCATAGCAGGGTCTTGCTCCTGAAACATGTGAGTCAGTTGTAGTCTATCATCCAATGTGATGGTCTTGCAGTCATGGCCGCACTTGCAGACACCCTGAAAATAGTAACAGGCTGCTAACAAATGGAACGATGGCAACGAACGAGTATTTGCTCTTTCTTAAGTACATCTGAAAACCTCAAGGTACCTTTTGGGTATTGTATACTAAATTCAACATCATTATTCTAGTCATTTCGAAGTTCTCAAGACTGTCTGTAATTAACATATTATAATATTTTAATTCAATTACAAAACGCGCGTGAAATGTAGTAAACATTACATTATCTGTTCATTTATTAGTAGGTTCTCAAATATAGATTAATGCAAGTGTGCTATTCAAAAAAACAGGAAAACGTGATATTTAAGACGCTGAGCCTTGAACATAATTACGAACACCCATTCCCCATTGAAACATCATAAATATCTGGATAAAACTGTATTTGTATTAAGAATGACAATGGTATACAGCCACGTTTCTGGAATACTTCTGAAATACAAAGAAAAATCGCTTAACTAAAGTAATAAAAATGCATGAACTGAAAACTAAATTCTGTGCATACCCAAATCTTTATGTTTTGTCTTCGGGTAACAACACAGACTTGGTTAATTATTTTTAAAGGACAATAATGTGAGCTTCAGTGTCGCCAAAGCTGCTTTCAAAATTTCAAATTCCATGTTTTGCTGCTTTCTATATACCTCATATTTCTGAGTGTTCTTTCGTACAGATATTACAAAGTCTCTTGTTGTTGATGTGGAAATTGATGTTACAAAGAACAGTGCACAATTATGAACTAGTTTACAATAATTGCATTAAATAAATTTACAAAGCTAATTGTTGTATAGATTAACTGGTTATCAATTAATTTCAATACAATATGCTGTATGTTACAACTCTTTATTGTGACAATTATATCTCACAATAGTAGTCATTTCAAGAGTGCGAAAAACATCCTATTCGCCGACTCAACAATAAAACTGGAGACACCCCATATTTGGGAGAGGTTCTTCAAAGGCAAACGGTTAGGAAAGGAAGCAGCCAAGATCAGTTATAGTTACCAATCCGACATTTATACCTACAATAACAAAATACGTAGTAATTTCCAGGTATGCGAAACGAATTTGACAAGTGAGATTCTACCTTAAAAATATAACTACAGGTATATACAACAATTAAGGGTTGGTTTATGAACATTTCTGGGTCATTTCACATCCAAACTTTAAAGTACAAATATATAACATTTTTGTTTGATATTCTTGCATTTCGATAGAATGCAGCTTGCACTTGTAACAAATGAAGGAGACAACCAGTATCATAGTTTCAGGAATAGAAAATAACAAATGTTACAATTTGCATTCTTCACATGTACGTATTTAAGACAATAGACTTTTATTTAAAATAGTCAGTATAGTCTTAATCACCTTGATTACAAATTAAGATACTAATTCACAAGAAATGTAACCATTTCTTGTGAAACAGATATACAAGGAAGGGTACGTAGAACTACATTGAACAATAAAATTACAAGTCGTATCTGATCTTATTTGTTAAGAGCACTAACATCGATTTGCTTGTAACAATCAACAGATTGGTGCCGCAAGTGTAATTACATTAAAGTCTGTAAGGTTAACTTTACATTTTACCAGACAATTCCCGCTTATCAACGATTTATATTACTACTAAACAGAATAAGCAGAAAAAGCTCCGCAACTCTCACGAAAATTCGCAGTATCTTTCTCATTAAATCAAATGGACGTGTTTGTCCATTTTACTGATTTCACAGGAGGGCTTTTTAGAAGTTCATAACCAACATTATGTACATTAACACATCAAATAAAGATCTGCTTGTAATAGATAGACTATGTATATTATTTTCTTGCGTAATAATTTGTTAAAACGGCCCATGGCACTCTCATCTCAATTTGGCAAAAATATAGACGAAGTACATTCTTTCCCTGTGGTGTTCAAAAGTTATATGTTTCCAGACACACACACACTTTTCCCTGTGGTCTTCAAATGATATACGAGTGAGATTTATTATTTATTATATATATATTTAAAGTTAAAACGCTAAACCCCACTATACTAGAGTTTGATTCACAGCTGTGTTTCAATAAAAAAAACGGATACTGAAAATTACCTAGGTAAGAAATTTCCTTGCGCGGACCATAGGAGTCGCCGTGGCTCAGGCGGTAGCGCGTCTGACTACGAATCGGGAGGCGCGGGTTCAAATCCCGGCCAGGACACTGAAGACTTTTCTCGCAGTGTTCCTATACCTGGCGCTCCGAGGTCCACTCAGCCTCCTATCAAATTGAGTATCAGAGTGTCCTTGGTACTCCTGGGTACCTTGCGAAGGTAAAGGCGGTCGAGCGTGGGACTGACCACCTCACCTCACTTCGTACCGTAGGTCAAGAAAATGTGGAGCGCTACCTCCACATCCCCTATGGACCGTTCGCGGCGCGGGCGTATCGCACAGGGGATAGCTTTACCTTTATATGCGCGCACCATAGTTTATGATTTGTGACGTCTTAAATGTAAAATAAATGAAGCACTGTATCTAATGTTAGCTACTTGTGTTCTTCTACAGAGAATTTTAATTCGTGTATATTGTATACTGTTTCAGAAGTTCCCATACTAACTCTAAATAACAAGCAAGAAACTTAATCGTAAAAACGTAAAAAGAATGTTCGTGTATACAGATTAACAGTATCATCTTCATTATCAGAACTCTTCTTACATCTTTACAATTAGGGTTCTTCATCATCATATATAAAGTAGGTATGCGAACACCTGACACAGTACAAAATGTACCTATTTTAAAAAATTCCATCAGAGAGCACAAATCATGTGTACACAGCTAACGTTACATACAGTGTTTTACTTAATATTTCACATTTAATACGTCACAGATCATCATCGATGGTCCGCGCACATAAGAAAATTTCATACCGAGGTATTTTTTCATGCAGTGCTTTTCAATATCTGTTCTTCAGGTTACAGCAACATTGAAACCAGCTGCGAATCAAATTCTACTGTAGTGGGGCTGGGTGCTTTTTCTTTTCTTTTGCTTTATTTCTGTTGTACTATACTTGTTGAAGTTCTCCTAGACGTTCTTTCCTTCACATGATATAGGTGGTAGTAATTTACGAAACGTTGGGTTATTCGTGCTTGTTTATTAGAAGATTGGAGGCTACACCACGAACGTCAAATTGATAAAAAGTTCAAATTTACTCTCATCACTAATAAGAGTTCCAGAAACTTAATGCCTTGCCTACACGTGTCCTTTAAATCCCCTCTCGTTTATATTACTAGTAACGTTATTATCTCTCAGTACGAGAAAATTAAGCCGGTTATTCCAATCGAAAATGTGTAAAATTGCTCTATCAAAGTCTAAAACACAATGGTATAAAGCAAACGATACAACCTTCTTCTAAGCTTGCTGTGGTGGATTTTTTTCTTTTGCTATCTATCACACGACCGTGGAGGGTGATTCTGATCGTGCGCTGGACGATTCCGATCGTACAAGTAAAAACAAACAGAGAATAAAGAAAATTACACACTTCGAAATATCAAACTTGTATTACTAAAACAAGCAAGTAACACACTCAACCTGTGTTACCTGTCTTGGTATAGTGCTAATGAGTGTTTAAGGAAGAAGAAAAATGCGAATGAGAGTACAATTTCAAGAAACAGAAAAATACCTGTGTATTGCAGAGGATGAAAAGGAGTCGTTGTACATTAATATAATATCAAGGCTTTCGTCTTGATGCTTTATTCTATACAAACACTAGTCCATTATCACAAAGACTGTGCAATCGTGTTCGCCGGACATAACTTTTACAAAAGTATGTATACATTCATGGTGAGTGTTACAAATTGAGTTTACGTTTGTAGCGGTACCAAGTTTCCACCGACCTTAAATCAAGCTCGTTCAGCCGATGGAGGGTTGGAGAGGACGCATTTTTAAAGCATTAGGTTTCGTTTCTTCCGACTTTGTCATCTAGCCCGAGACAAACCTCGTAGTTTAGGTAGTTTAAGATCAGGATGCCGTTTAAGAAATCCCGACAGCCAATCCTTTCCTGCCATTTTGTTCTTCTTTGAAAATTTACTTGGGATATTATTAGCCTCTGCAAAAGCGTAGGCTGCTTTCTGAATATCTTTCCTGGTTAAGCTGTAACCAACTTCAGAAAGCTTCATAATTTGACGTTTTAGTTCAACTTCTTGGTCATCCCGAAAAACATTAGTGCCCCCTGGTTTTGCTTGATTCCTTGCTTTAGTAGGATCCGTACACTCCTTGAACCTATTTTGGAGAGTTGTGTATGGGACATTAAACTGCCTAGCAGCTGCTTTCAGGGACAAAGAGCCTCGAACCGCTCGAAGAGCCTCTTGCATGGTTTTCTCCGTCCACCGCTCCTCCTTCTTCCGTCGATATTTTCCCATCTGTAATGATACAAATCGGAAAATATTGAAAGAAACGAGAAAAGTGAATGCGATCGGAATCACCCGCCGAAACGTGATCGGAATCAAGAGAAATTATTATTAACTATTTTCCCGCGTAGGTTAGAAACAATGACTGAAAGTTTGCCTGACTCCTTTCTTCACATGTTCACCAAGGAAATGTTATTTACGCTCATCCCAGTTTTACAAATCTTTAATAAATGTTTCTGTCTAAATATTTAGTTGTATTACAACAATAAACTAAAAAGTTATACTTTTTTTCGGGTAGTTCTTACTTTTCACATCTGCTAAACCGCCTATCACCAATACACCCGAAGTTTCGGAGCGCTTATTTTTGGGTTATTTCTCAATGTTTCCAAGTAGCATGTTTACGACTTCTCGCTTTCTACAACGATAACTATGCTGTTGATCTTCAAATTTTGTTTCCTTGTATTTTACAATGTAACCAAAAAAGGTTTTTCCGTTCTAGAGCAGTGATAAAGAGCAATACAGCGGACGGTACGTACCTTTAGGTTTCGAAATAAGTTCCATCAGCATCTAACACCTTTTGCCAACGTTCCTGAAGCTGCACAATACCCTGGTTATAAAAGTCGGCTGTCTTCGAGGCAAAGAAGTCCGTGAGTGCGTTCCGCAGGTCTCCCTCATTCGCGAAGGATCTCCCACGGAGGTGGTTGTCGAGGGAATGAAACAGGTGTAATCTGTTGGCGCAAGGTCCGGTGAATATGGTGCATGGCACAGTGTGTCCCAGCCAAGTTGCTGAAAGGTCTCCAGAGTCCTCTTGGCCACATGTGGCTTGGAATTCTCGTTGAGGAACAGCACACCCTTGCGATTCACCAATGCCGGCTCCTTCTGCCGCAATGCATGGTGCACCCATTGCAGCTGCTGTGAGTAGAGGTCAGCAGTGATGGTCTGACCAGGTGGAAGGAGCTCGTAATGCACCATTTGGCGATAAGTCCAGCATACAGAGAGCATAACCTTTCGTGGGTGCAGAGGTGGTCTTGAGCTGTGAGGAACAGGGTCACGTGGCGACAACCAATGTCTGGTACGCTTGGGAGTGTCATAGAGGATCCACTTTTCGTCACCAGTGATCAAATATGGGTGTGTTCAGGTGCCGAGTGAGCAAGGACAAATAGGATGTCACTCGTTGTTCCTTGTTGGCTGCCGACAATCTGTGGGGTACCCACTTGCTTAACCTGTATGACTTCCCTATCCCATGCAGGTGCAGTCTGTTTCAGCGGCAACATGAAACCTTTCTGAAAGCTCATCACATGTTAAGACCACTGTTCTCCTCGATGGCTACTTTCAGGACCTCGACATCCAACACATGTGGTCGTCCACTGCGAGATTCATCAGCAAGGCTCACATGTCCCGAACGGAATTTCTGGAACCAATGCCTGGCGGTGCGTTCGCGGCATTCTCACCAAAGGCCTGGCATATGCGGCGACTTGATTCGGCAGCTGACAGGCCCATTTCAAGTCATACATCAAACACACCCGAACAAGCTACTTCCATTTGTCTTTCACACTGGACGAGCTATGACTGCTGTGTGTGAGCACCGTGCCTGTATTACTGAAGGTCTATGGTCAGACTAATTCCCGATCGCTTGGCAGACACGTGAGTCATTTCGTTTCCTCTCTGTGAGCTCATCATTAATGGGACGTCAAAAAAATTTTTGGTTACCTTGTATCATGATACAATGCATCAATGAGTGTAGTTTCTTCAGTTTTTGCTAATCTGGACAAAAAAAGCATGCTTTTGTTTAATTTTACTATCATTTCCCTATCGATTCATAAATTGGAATCGGAATATCCACTCTGAGAAGTTATACTACTTGCTTCCCCTTTACTTGCTAATATACAATACCACTATGCTCTGAGCTACTTAAAATGAACACAAGACTGCAAGCCCTGTCACGCTATTTGTTGTTCGTGTTGATACATTGTTTCGTATGTTCGTGCTCTGTATGGAAACTTTTTAATCAGATTCTGCACTGTTGTACCTTAAATATAGATTTACGCGCTAACAAAAGCATCAGTGTCTTTTGTACATTTTATAACTACACATCGACAAATATAAATGGAATGACTAAATACCAAAGCTAGCTTATTTTCATAAAATTATACACCTTCAGAACTTTACTGTAAGATTTTTTTTCTTCACTGTGGATAATATGGTTCGTGAAGCCCTAACTGAGAGCTTCGCCGACCCCAGAGATCCACAAACAACAGGTTATATAAATCATTACGACAGGCTATATGAATCCATGTCCTATATCACGCAAACTGGATAGCGTTGTAAGGATAGGAGTGGTATGAAATATTATCAAAAAAAAAAAATGATCAGAAAATGTCTGGCCTAAGTTTATACTTCCGCCATATACACACAGGCTTCTGTCATTAGCTCTGATGACGTAATGCAACTGAAAATATCTCAACGTTGCCACATCCAATAAATAAACTGACAAATTTCTCCACCACTTCTTCCTGTAGACCTCGGGTTAGAATTGCCAAACATCCACATATTCAATTTGAATGTGAATTTATGTATAGCCTTTTGACATCTTTGGCTCAGGCCGGCATATGACGGCGTAGAGAATACGGAAGTATCGGTCAGGGCCTTGCTTAAGGTCGAGCTGCTAGCTATATGAGTTAGGGCGTGACTCGAAGGTCCCGAGTTCGAATCCCGACTGGGGCATGGATGTTTGTGATTGTAGATTTTAACCAGAATGTGACAGGCCAAAGTCAAAAGTTACTAGAATAGCCCATACATAATAAAGTTTAGCAAAGTATTTTTAGCTTAAGGTACTATTCTGGCACTCGCCTGGTGAAGCTGACTGGAAATTTGGAAATCCTCAGTCGTTCGCAGTGTTCAAACCTGCATGCCTACTCATCGCCAATTACAAGTTCGAGGTGTTATCAACTGGTGCAGGGGCTGGGTCCACATTCAATGTGTTACTATTTATGCGTCTGCTACCTGTACGCTGACTTTACTGATTCTAGTATTTGTGTTTTCACTCTATATTTTGAAAACGCCATACGGCAAAACGTCAAGGCATTTTCTGAAAGTATTGTCCCTGCTTTTTATTCACTTATATTTTTACATATACTGTCGCCTATGTGTAAATACTATAAGATTTTATTTCTGTATATGTTTCAATGTTTTATGGTTAAGAGAGATCGCTTACTTTTCATTCCCTTGTACATTCCTTGGTAGTTGCGATATAACTCTAACAACTGGAAATGACTTCTCTTTGAGAAAGTAAATTGATGTGTGTTGAATAGAGATTTTTCTATTTAGGACACAGGAATCATTTTACTAATAATAAAAAAAAGCCGAACAAAGTAAAATCTGGGGGGAAGTGGAGGAGCAGAATTATAAAAAGGTATTCACTGTTAACAATGTACCATACACTAGCTATGTTAAATTCAAATGAAGACTTCTGAATTCAAATTACGTATAATTTCTAGAAGTATATGACTATATTTTATTTTGAAGGCAAGCTTTGAAGCAATCATTGTGGAAGTGTGACAATTTTGTTGCTTAAAGGAAGAATTTTCGTATACCAGCTTTCCTCCCACTCGTGTACTTCTTGTTCTCGTTCATGCAACTAATATCAAACTACCCATTACACTGTATAAGGTGTAACTTCAAAAGTATCTGTCTCAGTTCACATAATTTACATACATGTCTACAAGTGTTACAAAATGTACTGAATACAGAATTTAAGAAATTTTCCAAAGGTTAATAACAACATGGTAAACTTGGGTATAAAGTATGAGTTTTTCATATAAAAATACTGACGACGCTGCATCTGTATGTTTATGTACTTTCTTGTAACATGTTCCTTTTCATGCTGCTTTAATGTTCACATTTTCACATTCATCAGCGTTAATTGTACGGTTACGCCCTTTACTCGGTGTATGTTTGCAAATTATTGATATCACACCCGAACTACTGGCTTGCCACCTTGACTAGTGATATGCACACCTATATTTCGCGGAATGCTTCTTTCAAATGCTTTCTATACAAACTAACGGTGCATTCAGAAGCTGACCTGCAGATTGCAGCATCTCACAGTACACTGATTATACAATATTTTTCTACAAAAACCCTAACCTTCCCACAATTCGATACATCATCTTTATTCGAGAAACTCCACGACCACCTAATGAGCTATAGTAATGAAAGGCTCTGAAAGTTCTACAACATGTTCTTCAACGTGACATGTACTGAGAAAATTACTTCTTTTCACATGATATTGCAAAATCATATTTCAAAAGCATCTTGTTAGCGAAATACGATGTATGTTCTATATTCACTTTTATTACTAAGATGACTGTATTAAACTTGTGTATTGTATGATATTGTATTATTCTGTTCTTTAAGTTTTGCTTTCAGCTGTTTCATGTGCTTTCCTCGCTGATCAGTGACAGGAGAACACGTCCACTTCTTTGTAACTACAGTGAGCACACGACCTCGTTTTATCCCATGGATATTACAAAAGGCAACTTTACATACTTTAGCTTTGCCATTATCCAATGGTAGATAGTACATTATAGTCTTGTTCCTAATAGGATTATCTCTCGACTTCGTATACCTCCTCTTCACTCCAATAACGTCCACCAGGTCACTTAAATAACTAGTTTGAAGATCCCATTTCAAGTTCCAAAAATTGTCAAATATACGCCTTCTGGCTTCACTATCCACTGTTACGTAACACTGCAATGGGCAGTGGCAGTCTGGACCAATAAAAGGTGCTTTACTTTCTTCTTTTTTCCCTCTGCCTGTTCTAGTGGAGTTCCTTTTGGTTTTTCGCACTGTATCTGTCATCAACAAATATGGCACTGCATCCTTGTTGTGCTTTTCCATCTCAATTGCACTGCTTGTTTTTCCTATCTGTCTGTTTTCTACTGATGAGAAAACAGTACTCATTACCTGAAAAATGAGTTTATTCAGACATAAGAGTTTAAACCTTGCTGCTAACTTACAACTTGCTGTAAAATATTACTTTTATCATGTACACACAATCAAAAGAGGAAATTAGGGAAAAGATTTAGTCATAGTGCTGTTACTACCAATTTCTTATCTAACAGAAGTTTAAAATAAGATCTTTAGTATTCTGAATCTAAAATATTCGAAATTTAAATAACGTTGAAGAGAAGAAAGTTCGGTCGCTTCTGTAATAAACACCATGGAGAACAGTCATGACAACATCTTTTGTGAGCCTGTTTTCCAGATGAGCTCAGTTAGACAATCGTATTCTTTAACTCTGACGTCTCTAACTTTAAGATTTGTCTTGTACTTATTTCATCTTTGCTTCACATGTGATGAAACTAGGGATGGCAACGAAATTCGGATACAGAATAAAGGATAAAATCTGGATGACGGGTAACTTACAATTCCCGGGTAAAATATGTAAAATAGCAACTCGGGAAGTTTACGGAAAAATCTGTCGAGAATAGGTACCGTGAGCAGGATTTAAGCCCGTGTCTGCTGATACGTGAAAAAGAGACGTTCGCCATTAATTAATGGAGGCAAGATCATTCATAAGACACCAGTAGTTGGCTAGCAAGAACGACAAAAAAGCGGTTAACATGAATTTTCGCATATTTCTACTAATAGCATGGTTTAGTCCTTTTTTTTTTTTATGTCTCTCAATAGAACATAACGCATGGCATTGCAAATATACAAGGTGTGAAAATAGATAGATGAAAAGGAGTGGTCTAACGCAAGCATTTTCAACATTGGAACCGTGGGACTCCGACGCCTCGTTTGGGAAATAATAGTACTCACGTCGTTTGCTGCAATTGTTCAAACTCTTGGCCTCTCCACTTGTAGACGCAGCTTGCAAGAACGTACCCACGATTAACGCACTCTTGAAAAATTGTCGGGCATTTCCAGTAGTAATTGAGAAGCTTCTACAATACGGGCTACTAAATTTTTCGTAGATGCAGCTGGGGGTCTGATAAACATGGTTTTTCAAGGTACCCCAAACAAGTCCGGGGCGTTAAACAGGGAGATCTAGATCAATTTACAGGACCGCCTCTGTCTATCCACTTGTCACCAAACAGTTGTGAGGTGTTGACGCACAGCCAAGGTAAAATGGGGAGGGGAACATGTGGGAACCACATTTTACGTCGAACTTCAAGAGGTACATCTTCCAACAACTCCGGTAGCACGTCTTGGAGAAAATTTTTAGAAATATTGACATTTAGTCTTTGCGAAAGAATGTACGGCCATATTTGAATGTTGTTTATAATGCCAACGCCTAATTTTCTAGAGAAACGTCCCTTTTTTCCATGTTCGAACAACACGCGCGGATTTATTTTCGCTTCGCCCGATTTGGTAGCCTGTAGACGCTTCTCACACACTACTGGAAATGACCGACACTTTTGCAAGAGTGCGTCAGTCGTGGGTACGTCGCTGCGGGCTGTGTCTACAAGTTGGAAGCCAAGCCTTTGAGCGATCCACGGTTTCCATTTTGAAAACGCTTGCATTTGACCACTCTTTCCACCCCTCCATTTTCAATACGATAGTTTTTCCGCACCCTTATATTTAAAAGCCTTTATGAAATATGTTATTATTTTCCTTAGAAACAACGATAATTATAATTACTTCCGCAATAACTCTTTATAAAAATTTATGTTATAACAACAGCTATTTTTACGAAGACAAAAATGCTCCACAAGGACTTCACTTATATACAGTTACAACATTATGCACGATGTTAAAGTTTTTTTAAGTACTTGGCTTTTCGAAAATACAGGAAGAAATCAGAATATCGCTACAACTGTGAGAAAACTCAATTTAACTGAACTGTTTCTGCCGCCGGTGTAGCCAACTACTGCTGCCTATTAAGGGAAGATATGACAAAA
The DNA here is from genome assembly GCA_022664845.1 of Lepisma saccharinum. Lineage (NCBI taxonomy): Eukaryota > Metazoa > Arthropoda > Insecta > Zygentoma > Lepismatidae > Lepisma > Lepisma saccharinum. Next base: position 45,738 of record JAGDQP010011003.1, read on the forward strand.
AGCCATAAAAAAAAATTCAAATTGATACAAACGATAACCGCTTCATATTAATTAGCGGACTTTTCAATTTGAAGACAACGATTTCTATGCCTCTGATAGTTCAATACTTTGTATGTGGAAAGAAGTTGAGAAATGCATATGAAACAACTAAATCCTGTTCATGTATGTTTCTCGGGTCTTAGCTAAACAA
>JAGDQP010011004.1:0-34788 GCA_022664845.1 Lepisma saccharinum
AGACAATGGAAATCTGACAAGGAAGAACTTTATAGAGACATTACCTTTCCACCAATTTTAGAATATATGGAATCTTGTAAGGAGAGATATAAGAAATCTATTGAAAACAAAAAATTCGCTAACATCAACTTCCCAGATCATCTATTGAACGTGACAGTTTTGCGTCATCAGATCACCTTACAGGAAATTTTAAACATCTAACTAACAAAATATACAGGGAACAAAGCAACAAATGACAAAAGAACAACTCTCAAGAATAAATAAACACGGAAGAGATGAGTCGGAAGCTGGATTAAAAAAACAAACATTGACTCTTGGAAGCAACAGTTCAATATAAAATAAATTATTTACCTACAAGTTTAACCTACTACCCTCATTAAATACCTTAGATCTTAACAATAAACTGACTTAAGACTACAATTGAACGGAATTAGATTAAATTAAATTTATACTTAAATATTCGAAAATAGTATTATAGAATATCCTGTGCAAGTTTACAATAGGCTATAACTTATTATTTTCCAATAAATAAATAATAAACAATTTGCGAACTCACAATTTGCAAATCAGTGCACTTTGGTAGTTAAAGAGCTTAAATTAATAAACAAAAATAGAACTAATGTGGTTTGTTTCAGGGCTGTTGTTGGTGCGGGTCTTTTGGTCTTGGTGCGGGGTCCGTTTCTCTCCTTTTCATTCTCAAATAGAAACATACTAAACAATATTAATTTCTAAGGACGAAAATGGCCTCAAATCGGCCAGAAGTCCGCCTGAAAGACCCTTCGGGCATTGTGTAGGAGTATTAGTGGTGTATTCCAAAATGTAAGACTTCTCAAAATTACAGTGAAAATGCCCGAAAAAATTGACAACTAAATGCACCCGGAAACCTTCAAAATTTAAGTGCAAGCTCTGATTCTCATTTGTTCATTACATAAAAGTAGAGAGAGGGGAAAAAAGTTGATTTCTCATTATTCTCAGGGTTTCCGGGTAACCCAAGTTGTCAAAATTTTCCGTACATTTTCTATTGCAATCAGTTAACACAAATGTGTTTTGTTTAGGAAGTACAAGTACACAGTTTGAAGAAATACAAACTGTGGCAACATTTTTAGAGCGTTCCTAAATGTTTTGGGACACTCGGTATACGCTGTGAAATATAACAAGTTGTAAAAGAAAATCATGTGCGTACTAAGCAGTGAATTTCATTGCTATTTTATTGTGAAATTATAAAAATGTAATTAAAAAATAACTAAATGTTTCAAAATTTAAAGAAATCCTTAATAGAAAATGCATTATTATGGCGGAGTACAGTGAACCGAGTTCAATTTTGGATTACATGTGTAATTTCACGATAATGATTGGCTTGTAATGATTTTTTGGTGGGGGGAATAATCTCTCTTCTTAACTTATGGAAGAGATGAAGCTTTAGAGGAAGTAGAATCAAACATGTAAAAAGCAAATTGAAACATCTTCGATATTATTACATCCATGTAAATGTTTACTTAGTAGAACAGTCGTATCCACTATAAACGAGTGAGTTAAAATTAACAGAATACAGTGTTTTGTCTTACATGTATATTTTTACAGGGTATGATGAAATGTTTGTTTGTCCATTATATTAGAAACATAACATAGATTAGGAGACAACTTTCAGAACATCAAGAGGGATCTACGAGGCTTGATTGATTTTGGTACCCACGCTTCGGAAGATCTATGGCACGAGTGTGTGGTTGTAATGAAGTACTAGTTAGACTCGGTTATTATTGTTTTCTTACCATTTAATTCGGACATTTTTCTTCCGGAATCTCAGTCACTCAAACCCAATACGTTTATTATGGTCTGGAAATGTGATAATGAAAATGCATGTCCGAACATTAAAAAGAAATGCCAATTTTAATTCCATTCTATATTCCCTGATATTTCATTCTAGTATGATATTTACTTTTCTTCCTGTTTTGCTCGACTACCATGTTCTATTCATTCGAATTACATTAACTTTAAGCTTATTGACTATATTATAATCAAAATTCTTGTTAAAGTTGTTTTAAGCTAATCGGAGCAATCATTAATATCATATAAGCTTACTGTAAATACTTAATTCAATATTATTGTTGCAAATTCCCTTTTCATTTCAGGTCACAGATCGCAGCATGATTTGGAATACAGATCTTACAGAAACATTGGAACTGCAGAATTTAATACTGAATGCTCTGCAATGTGTTTATGGAGCTGAAGCAAGGAAAGAATCAAGAGGAGCTCATGCGAGAGAGGATTTCAAGGTAAAAAATGGAAAATTAGCCTTCGTAATTGTTATTGATGGCTAACATATCTTGTTGCAGTTCATCTTGGAATTTCCATTTTTCTATTGAACTAGATATTCATATTTAACAACACTTCTGCTGTGATAAGAGATTAGGCACCAATCTGGAGTTCAATAACGTACGAATGGGGTTCACGACATAGTTCTAAACCTGAAGAATTTTTCCCACTCATACGCAAACTTACATAGAGCGTTAATAAGCATAAGACATAAATTACAAGATAAGCTTTCTTCTTGTTTTATGTTTTTTTTCGTTGCGTTTGACATTATTCTTTTATCAAAAAAAACTTAAACATAGAATATGGAAGTAAAAATTATCTATTCAATTTTGTATTCCAAGACTGAACTAGCTGATGGTTTTGCTTATTCCTAGGAAACAGAGAGTCCTGTTAGTTGTATTATCTTGCCCTGAAATTCAGAATCTGAGGCTATTACCATTTCTGAGATCTTAGGTCAAAAGTGACCTATGTGCCGGTCCTAAAGAGGTTGATACGTTCATCCCAGTAAACAATTATAGTTTCCTAGAGAATGAGAAAACTGCGTAAATGAGAATATACTGCTGGAATAAACAGGAAAGAGCAGTGTTGTCTGTGATAAATATACCAAATGAATACTATAGGACAAGAACAAGCTTTGCCCATTTTATTGATTTTACAGAAGAACGTTTTAAAAGTCCATAATCAGGATTACGTATACCTTTACATTAAATAAGGTTTGATTGTATTCCTCGAATATACGGACTATGCATGTATTCTTGTTCGGTGGGCCAATACGTCCCCCTTGTAGATCTTTTATCAACGAAATAATATTACGAATGAAATCGGATTTTTTAACTTTTACTATGCACAACGTAATTATGATCATGATTTCTCAGCTTTCTTGTTGGCATTCTTTTATTTACAAAAGACAAAGGAATATAGTAAACTACTGAGGATACAAGTAGATGAATGAAAATCCTGAAATATTAAATATTTATCTCTTCTAAACCCAGTCAGTTTCTTACAGAAGTTTAAACAAACTTTTAAAAAGAAACCCTTTAGATAATCGGTCGAGTTACATAAAAAGGTTTATGAATTTAACTTTTAGAAGCTACTATTCTATCTAATATAATACTTATTGTATTCTAATCGATTTAGTATGTACTAAGATTTGAACACTGAAGGTGGTATTAAGGAGCTGAAACTACTAGAATTCAGTAAATATGAAAGTGTTCAAACGAAAGATAAAAAATAAATTGTTGTATGTTGATTGCAATAAATTAGCATGTTTTTGTCCACAAAGGAGATAATGATATAAGCACATTTCTCTGTTTGAAATGCTAGGAATGTGTAGTGTGACCTTTGGATTATGTTGTGTAATATTGTTTTAATTGTTAAATATGTTTCTGGGTTTTATTTATTGTTTCTACCTTACTTTACAATCTAATATTAACTACAATTTTTACATTCACTCCTTGCTTTCACCACAGACACGAGTTGATGAATATGACTATTCTAAGCCATTAGAAGGCCAACAAAAGCTTCCCCTTGAGAAACACTGGAGGAAACACACGCTGTCATATTTGGACACCGAAACTGGAAGAGTAAGTTTTACTTTTGTAAATTTAAATGTAGTTTGAAAACAGACATAATGCGCAAAGGGGCATTGATGCACAAATTTAGTTACGCACCGTATTTTAGCCTCTGTGTCTTCTGCGTAGAGTGAGATGACTAAATACTTTGAAAATATAAGTAAACTTTGATGTTTTGCTTCTTGAAGTATTTGAACGAAAAATGAAAGAAAGAAACATGAAAAGAGAAATATTTCGGTCCATTAAATTAAAAAAAAACAAAAAAAAACAGTGTGGTCAGATGCTAAGGACTATCAAGACTGTTGATTTTTAATTAGAAACTGCGAGTGAACAAAATTTAGAAATTCATTAATATTTGTCAATACATAACATGCGTTTCTTATTTCTTGATAAAAGAAGTACGCAAATAAAAATGATGTATTTATTATAGTACAAGACCTGTAACTGTTATGAATAATTTCCTTTGTTAAGTGAATTCTTTAAGAAAGAAAACCATGTTCTATGAAGATTACCACTGCCATTACTGTAATGGGATGTGTGTCAATAGAACACACAAGACACAACATAAACAAATAAATGTAAACACAGACAAATAGTGTTTACGTAAACGATAAAGTGTAGCAAAGACGCCGACTCCCAGTGGGGAAACATGGAGTTACTGAAGTCACGCCTACAAGAAGAGCTGGAGAGACCTATAAAAGGTCCACCAGACACAAGACCATCACTTCACTTCAATCCGAAAAAGTGGTCGCCTCTTCCTATCCCCTCTGACTTGTACCGCCGACTTGGTCTGGAGTCGGAATACCTAATCCTCTCTGACTTGGTCTGGAGTCAGATCCTATCTATCGCTAAACACCTCACAAAACTGACATAGTTCAGAAACATAGTAAATCGTTACAAGTAAGGAAGTGATCCACGTTAGTATATATCTCGATACAGCGTATGTTCCTCAAATGAATTACTTATTTATATTTAATCGCATATAGAGGAACTTTTATAATAAAAAGGTGTCGGTAGAAAGTCGATCGTCTCCTTGTTCTTATTTATTAACCACGACGCTATCGATCCCAACGGTCGAAAGGCTCTACCTAAGATCTATTAATAGCCAACATAAAAGATCATTACGATATTGAGGAAAGGATTTTCAATAATGATCTAGCACTATTCTTTGAGGAAATCTGTCGATGGTTGATATGAAATGACGTGATGCTATGTTTTGAATAATTCAGGTGCTTGAGCAAATCTGATACACGATTAGACACGAGCTATATGTCACTGATATGTTTTAACGCTTGTATGTAAATTCCTTTTTGTCATATCAATGTGTACCTAATTACATTCCGAGGTATTATCATACACAGAAGACAGAAGCAGAAAGTAAATAGTAGACTAAAAGTAGGTTTGAGAAACAGCTTTTAAAACCAGTGATTGATTTTCAGATTTTTGTGGAGCCATAAGGCTGGTATGATTTGAAAGTTCGTTTCAGTTTTGTGTGATATTTGGACAAGCGAGTAATCTAGCATACTGGGAATCGCCTTCGCTTGGAGATTTCTTAATTGATTTCTTTACTGACTGTGAGTTGAGCCAATTCTATGGACTGTTGAGACATGGATGAACATCAACCAAATTCAACTTTTGGTCCACTCACGCCTTGCAACTGATTTTCAAAATTGATTGCAAATATACTTCAATATTACTTACCTAACATCTTCCTTCCTTTCTTACGTTCAAATGGTTCGGAAAAGAATCTGGCATATTAGAACCGTCAAGTTTAAGATTTTATTTCCAAACGTTCTTCCACCACACTTAGACTAAAGGCACGGAGGCTGAAATACTAAGTAAATATTTATAAAATGTCATTTTCATACACTAATAGTAGGGTTAAAAGATAGAAATGAAGCATTAGTCCAGTCACAATATGAAAAAAAAAACCTATAAGCATGGGACTTTCAGAATAGATGTATTTAGTATAGTGAAGAACATAATAAAAGTCCCCCAAAATCAACCTTGTACTACGGCCGCCATATTGGAAAATGGCCGCCATCTATATACGTAAAAAGGAATGTGTTGTATGTTTGTTTGTTACTTATAAGTATTTACATGCTTCCATTGATTTACACTAAATTTTGCATAAAGTGCATTAGATACTGAGGCAAGTCGTAGAGGTAGTCCGGGTCGGGTATTGAGCCGCAGTTATCAGTGTTGCCAATCTCTTTTAAAAATTCAATTTTTCACGTAATACAATGTTTAAAAATAGATACAGCTGAACGTATCTGCACTAAACTTGGCATCAACTTTATTCGGCACAATATATAAATACTGTGGGTATCCCCTTCTCTAAACATTCCAGATGTCAGTATTGCAAACCTATTATAAATAAGTTTTTTAATTTCTCTAATAGAGTTTGAGATATCCGTACCAAAGTTGGCATGAACATTATTCGACACCATAGAAGAAATAATGTGAAAAGTAACACTGACAACTGGAATCTTTGGTGAAAAGTAACCACCCACCAAAGATTCCATTTGTCAGTGTTACCAACCTATTTTAAATATCCTCTAATGATAATAATATATTTGATTTTATTTGAACAACAGACGGTATAAGTAATGTTGATTCCCTTTACGTGCCGATTGGTATGTAGCTATATTGCTACATTTTCAAAATTTTGCGTTCACGGAAACACATTTACACAATAATACCGACCGCAAGGAGGCCGTGTTTGCACTAGAAGTACTGGTGGAACGTGCAGGTTACAGATAGTAACATGCAAAACTGTTTTTAATGAGCTCTTATAAGTATGAATTTGTGCATAGATGTATTTATTTGTAGTAAAAATATACTGAAAATCGTTTCTTCTGATCAACACAAAAGAAAATTAAGTTTTTTTTAAAAAATATCAAAAGTAATATCATTAAGAATTCAGCAATCTAGCCGTTTCTGTCCAATCGACATCTCAATATACAATACTGATGGAATAGAATGAGACTCCGAACTTAAGAACATAAAGAAAAATGACAAACGATTGTGCTTTACTTTGGTTAATGAAATAAAGGCTTTTGGTACGATTGTGCTTTGCTTTGGTTAATGAAATAATGGATTTTGTTTTAGATTTAAACAATGTCAACACTTCTTCAAACTTATGAAATTTAGTAGTGTTACGATTGTATATCTTTCATTAATGTTTTATTGTGTCAATTTCCTAGCTTAAATATCAGGAAGGATTGATGAACTTGAGAGAAAACGTAAGCTATTTAATTAGTAATGGAATATGAATTTTGACTACTTGATATACGTAAATAGGGTTATACTATGCCATAATGTCGTGGAAGATATGCTGTTTTAAGAGATAAGTGTAAATTCGGTCTATTTTTAGAAGAAGCTTTGACAATCTAATTAGTTTGCAGAATACTGGACAATAATCTCAGAAAACGATTACTCTATATGGAAGATTTGACATATGAAAAAGGGAATTCAATTTCCATACAACGCTAAATGATTGAACGAGATAGCCTACGGTATTTTTGTTCAAACATTTCCATTAGTCCACAATACCAAGTAGTGAGATTAGACAAATGCAACAAAGTAGAATATTTAATCACAGTAACAATCTCAGCCAACTAGTCCTATGGTGTTTGATTGCCGTTTTCTCTGGGGAAAATCACAAACGCAACAATTGTCCAGCATACGGAAAAATTTGCTCGTTCTGTGGAATACGAAATAATTTCATTGCTCGCTGCGAACATAAAAGAAGAGAACAGTAACAACAAGTACACCGTAAAGTGAAATAGATCCACAATATAGAGAAAGACTCATTTAATAATACTATTTCCAATGTACAAGCTTGTGGTGATTGGGATAAACTATGGGTTAATATGGTATTTGATTATAAAAGTATTCAAGAATCACCAGCTTCTGTTTTGCAAATGAGAATGCAAGGAAAACAACTTGATATCATAGTTGATAGCGGATCTTGTTAAGACATTGTTGATTAAATGACAATCGAAAACCTAAATTTAGAACATTCCATTGATGCTTGTGATATACATATTAGTATGATTACTAATCAAGACTTACCGATACGAGGCAAAATCTTCATAGCAATATTTAAGAATCAGTTTTTAATGACGGAATGGGTAATAACATCAAATAAATTACCATTACCCATTCTACGTCGCCCTGGTATGGATACTTTATTAGGGGACTGAAGAAAGAGATTCTTCAGTTGGGAACGAAATAGTAATTGGAGAACGACAAACCCAAATGCAAATCAATATAAGGTACAAATGAAAAGAAGCGACCATGCAAATGGACCAATACATTCTAGTCAATTTAGAGAGACAACACCACGAAAGGAGAACTCGGAGATTGAACATGTCCTAAGATTAGTGAAGTGACTGCAGGAAAACCGTACTCAATTAAATGAACAACTGCATAATTTCCAACTATGGATTGAAGATAATTTGGGCAGCAAAATAAAAGAAGATCAGACATAGTTTGTAGATAAACTGACAATGAAGACACAATCATCCACATTACCTAATAAAGAGGCGGATCCAGGAACAGTTCTAACATACCAGGAAGTGATGACTATGAATAACGAGAAACAAACAGTTACCACATTCAAGAAAACCATTGACGAATTCCTGTGTGAGAACAGTTATGAAAAGTTTATAAGGCATTCACGTTTAACATCGGAAAAACAGTTATGGAAAATATGGTTAAGCAAATGGAACGCTAAAGAAGTGGCAAAAAATAATAATGGAGGACTGCATATATTGATCATTACATTATAAGCGTGTGAAGAACTGTGAAGACTAAATATGTGGAACTGTGATATCTTAGCATTTAAGTATTTTTATATTCATGCAAATGAGAACATTTAATATGAAATAATTTGTTTCGTGCATTCTTGGAACAAATACACTTTGCTGGAACTTTGATTTGATACTTTCAGTGAGTATATAGAAATCTTAACTGTAAAAGTGTTTTCTTGGGAACTTAGAAGTTCACTTAAGTTCACTTCGAGTTAAAGTGAAATGATAGATAAAGATATTCAGAGTTTTAGTGCAATAGAATGAGACTCCGAACTTATGAACATAATAATAGAAAAATGACGAACGATTGTGCTTTGCTTTGGTTAATGAAATAATGGATTCTGTTTTAGATTTAAACAATGTCAACACTTTTTCAAACTTACGAAATTTAGTAATGTTACGATTGTATATCTTTTGTTAACGTTTCATTGTGTAAATTTCCTACCTTCAACATCAGGAAGGATTTTGGGAATTTGGGAGAAAACGTAAGCTATTTGATTAATAATGGAATATGAATTTTGACTACATCATATACGTAAATAGGGTTATACTATGTCATAATGTCTTGGAAGATGTTTTAAGAAATAATGCTATTTAGTATTACGAAAAGCTTGCTTATGATTAATAGGCTACTCAATGTAATATACCAGAATAAATCCAGAATAAATGCTCACAGGATGAGATGCAATTAAAGATGAATTACTCTACTGTTTGTTTGTTTAGTAATGTTGGTTAGTTTCTTGCTATCTTATAGGATAAGTACCTATGATAGTGTACCTTGGTAATAGCACTAATACAACTAATTACATACCCAAATATAACAATTAAAAGAATTATGAAATACTTTACGGTTTTGTGTTAAAATCGTCTCTAGAACATACATTTTGCTGAATATCATAAATTTATAACCCCTTTGTTATTTTTGCGCAATCTTTCAGTATGTTTCTTACTACAACTGAATACATCTATTCACAAAATTCAATGTTTATAAAGGTATTTTAACGATCTTTAATGTCGTGTCCGGAGCTGTAGCTCCAAATCCAAATATTCCAGTGAGGAGACGAAGGCAGATCAGAAATTAAGCAGTCTATTCTCCATAGGTATGGTGAATCTGCAGATGAGTACGGGGAAGCAGTTAGACCGTGTACTTCCAGTTGACTTATTGCAGAGGAGGTTCTTTGTAACACTAATTGCTATACGATTACGCATGGATGACAGAACATGGGGAGGGCGACTGATGAGTATGACCCAATTATGAAGTTTCTCTTCGAGTATATCGAAGACCGAGATGAATGTCAATGCAGTCTTCGAGAACTGAGAGTTATGGTTAAACAGCTGCCTGGTGGGGGCGAGTGTACGATTTTTGACTACATCATCAAAGATAGAATAAAGAAATACTTCCAGGCAGAGCATTACTAACAGAAACTTGTGTGAGCAGATCAGTTATTGTCAGTTTCCTTGAAATCGCGTGCAACATATGGAACGATCAATGATACATTGACAAGAGTTCGGAAGATACAAAATCGTTGAAACTATCGAAATAGTGCGCGAGGATATTCGATCTGATACACTAACTATCGCTGGAGGATATAAAAACTGTTGGACATGATGTAATGCCAGATACTTTGCAGCGATTTCTGGAGATTGTCATATGAACAATTTAAAAGTGAACAAGAGACAAATAACTCCAAGGTAGTGTAACAGTCGTTACGTCCCATTAGTAAAATGGTGCAATTTTCTTTTCGTTAGTGTAATGACATTTATTCAGTTTACGTCCACTATTGGCTGCAGGATTTCCTGAGGTGACGTCTCCGTCATTTTTACGCCTTCCTCACATAGACGGATCGCTTTCCTGTGGTGAGTCGGCAGCCAGTCTTGGACGATTTCATTACCTCCGCTAGAGGGCAGCAACGTCAGATCGGAATGGGTCCTTAAAACTATAAGACACAGTTATTTCGTTGTGTATAGAAACTGCAAAGATATTCAAGTGACAAAGTTGTGGTGCCTTATAGATTGCTACAAGTTCATCTTGAAGTATTAAAGAATCACTGTGTATATAAACTGGCATGAAGACAGTTTTTAAGTAGAAATCTGCTTTTATGTATCTCTGCCTGAGGAAGTAATGTGAAGTGTGAGTATAAGGCCCTGTAAACAGTGCATTGATTACGTAAAAGTGATATCCTTGTTCGTCGTGCTTCAGTAATAATTTCTGGACAAGGCTAGTTCTAGTAGCAGTAATTATATTCGTGCAGGAAGATGGGCAGCATTTATAATTGTTTTATAAGCATCACCTTTGCTTAGCTGGAGTGCGAGCATAGTTACTCTTCATTGTCGTTATGGAGGAAGATTATTGTCTCACCCCCCTCACCTACTACGCTTGCATCGACCAACAATGCTGCGTGGACAGTGATATATATATGTTTGTCAGAAAAGTGTTGTGTTACGTAACTATGAATAAAGAACCATATTACGAGATTTCTGTAATTCTATAAGAGAGAGCTCTAATTATATAATATTTCATATGCATATCTGTGAATCATATCTAAACAGTACAATCGATCGTGTACGTGAAGTTGGTAATTACGGGCCTGTTTATTAGATTATTGTCTCCTTTTGTTGACATGTATAGCCAGTGCATTATGTTCAAATCAATCAAGATTTTGTATAAATTACGTACAAAAGTAAGAATAAGTAGTTCCCGTACGGGCAGTTGTGTAAAATGATGGTAACAAATACTAGTCATTGAGAAATATCATATATTCATACTTGATAGTTAACACTGTAAATTACATATTGTTGCTGTGCAGAGTGAACGGGAATCGCACCAGTCAGAGTAGGTTCGGTACTACGAATATATGACATATGTTGTTTAGTACGTAAAGTTCTTTATATCGTAGAGTATTCCTTGATGAGAAGTTAACGCGGTGTCCTCCCTGTGTCCTCACGTTATTGAAAGGTGCTTAGATAGCAAGACAAATTCTTACCTTATATAGGCTATTATACCGTAGTCAGGTATTTGCCGGCATAGTAGTATTGACTTTTTATATATAATAGATTAAATCTTGTTTGCATGTTAGGTTATAAGAGTGTCATGTTGTGTATGTTTCATTTATTGATGACACTGCTACTTTTAAAAAAAATATTAATTACCCAATAGAAAAATTAACTGGAAATTTTACAAGTAGTAAAATTCTTATCACTGTACTTGTTTGCTTGCCGGAAGTATGGTTTTTGTAAGCTTAAAGTGGCAGTGGTCTGTGCAGTTTTATTAAAGTACCTTCCTTTCTCACTCATCCTAAGCCTTGCAATAAAAATAGTTTATAAGAGTTAGTGTTGATATAGGCTGTATTTAAGTGCTGTATGAAAGATGTTTTTAATCATTCAATCAAAACTGAGAGTGGTAACAAAAAGTCAGTTATTTTGTTTTACTTTAAATTTATATTGTAAAGACTGGCACACTTAACGTTATGAATGAAAGCATTTTCAGTATTTTATTAGCTTTATTCTTACAAAGTTGTGCATGTAGTCAAGTATTTCTTGACCCAAGCTCTTTGTATTGTGAGTAGTAAGATCACGCATTCATATCTCGTGATAGTAAACATATATAAGTATAGGTATTAGTGGATGTCATTTTGTCTGTCTTTGTTTCGATCATTTCTCCATTCACGAAATTCTGTTTCGTCTAGATATACAGACGGATAGCTTTGTTTGTGAGAGACTGAGTTTGAATTTATAAAGTGCGTCCAATCGTACGGACGGTGTTAGCAGATAATCAGTACAATATTGACAATTTTTAGTACACGTGTGGCCCATGACTTACCACTCAGATATTATTGTTATTCGTGATGCTCAAGCCTTGAAAGTATATTTAGGTGAAATTCATCTACATCACAGTTGTATTGACATATTGTGTAATCAGATACTACTCTGTGGATTTTTCGGAGGTAAATAAAATAATGATATTTCGATTTCATCATTTTATTGTGTCTAATACATGTAATTGTTATCATTTCAATATAGAATTAAGTGTTTGCAGATATTTGAATATAGCTTGCTCATTATTAACTTAATTCTTTCGATCAAGATATTTCTAAGAAGCGTTAGGAATATTATTTTATGATCTTTGAGATTTTGTTCAATTATCGTGACATTGGTGCTTATAGTCGGTGCTATCAATTAAGGTGGATATATTTAAACTGTGCATCAGTGATTCCTGCTGCTTTCATCGATATTACATTATCTGGTTCTCAACAAGTGTATCACTCCGTTACTGACAGTCCTATTATCAATCTTAAGCACACAAATGGTTATAGTAGTTACATTCTTAAGACATTCCGTAATAATATGATCTCGCCCAAGATCCTTTCTGTCAGCTCTTTACCTAACCCTCTTTGTTCAGTAAGTTTGAATCACGTTACCTGATTGACCATCTTTATTCTATGGCGTTCTTTGCTACTGGCCACTGAGAGCAGGGGTCGGAGAGCAATGGTTTCGCGCGGTTTGTTTTTGATAATTCCGACATAAACGTCAGAAAATTAGGTGGGCATGGAAGAGTCCACATGATTGGGGGTATCATGTGTGTGTAACATCTGGTAATGCAGTTATCAGAGCCCACCTCTTCTCCTTTAGAAAAGCAACAAGAAACTCTCCCCATGAGTGAACAATTCACCAATAGGTCAGTATAAAGAGCCATTATATATAGGTCAAAAGAATGTCTAGGTGAAACCCTCGTAGTTTTTCACTGGATGGCTGGGTGCTTACTTTTTGAAACGACAATTCGTTTCTTGAATTGATACATGCCGAAAGCCAAGAGAATACCAAACTTCAGAAGTTACAGTACACTCTCATCCTTTTCAACGCTACCAACCAGATAACACTACATTCTGCACTGCTCCACGCTTCATGTGAATCCCAACGCAGAAATTAACTTCGGATTGTCCAGCCACTTTTTATTAAGGCATGTAAAATAATAGAAGGGTCTACTTCTGACAGTCCACTGCCTATCACTAAATACTGTAATTGTCAGGCTCGGAGGATTTCACTTCCTGATGAATTTATTTATGGCCTTTAGTGACGAGTTGCTTGTTTAGTGTAGGAATAATCATGAGCAAGAGTGGAATTGAGCCTGAACTATGGGAATGTGTGTATATGCCAAATTCCCCAATTGAAGTCGGGTCACGCATAGTTCCGATCCGTCAGAGCTCTTTCGTAAAGTCATCAGCTTTTGGTTGAAGCACATCCAAAACTAAACTGCGATGTATTACAAGTAGTAGTTACCAACAGTGAGAGATTAATACGGATTAAGATAATGCCAGCTCACATACTGTAATAGCGATGAATGAAATATTTTGATTGCATTTTCCCGGTTCAGCATAACTATTATGCTACATACGATTTTGCAGTTTAAATCGTAAAGTACTGCATACGTACATGTCGATTACATAGAAATGGTTAGATTTGCGTGTCTTTATAGCAACCATTCTGTGTAAAATTGAATTTTATTTGTTGCCGATTTCTTTTTATTGGTCAGAGCTATTGTTGGGTGGCTACACATAATAATGAACGAATTGGCCGTAGTATGCAACATTTGTGATTTTGGGGAAATTTCAGTATGTTTTTTTATTACAGATGAATGCAGACAGTCCCATGCTTATAATGAGTTTCTAAATGCAAATTTACAAATTCCTAGTGTAACCCGCGTGCTCCACTCGCACTGCAGGTGAATGATTATGGCGTGCTTAATACCTATACGGCCCCTTTGCGGTCGGGTAGTATTGTGTAAACGTGTTATTCACGAATACATTTTTTGAAAATGTAGCAATATACATACCAATCGGCACTTAAAGGAAGTCTGTTCAAATAAAATAAAATATAAACGTGGACAATTATTATCATCAGAGGATATTTAAAATATGTTGGTATCGCTGACAACTGGAATCTTTGGTAAAGATAAAATTAAGTGTATGGGCGGTAACAGCACTATGGCTTACGCCCATCCCGATGGGATCTTTGGTGGGTGGTTACTTGCACAGTATTTCTTCTATGGTGTCGAATAATGTTCATGCCAACCTCAAACTCTATGGGAACAATTTAAAAACTTGACGGGGTTTTATTTGTCACTTTACTTTCTCTAGTCTTTCTCCGAAGGTACCAATCTTGAGGAGATAAATCAAAAAAAAATTCTATTGTTCCACCCAGACGCCGTTTTTCTGCATTCGTCCTTGTCCAGCCCCTAACCTCGCGCACAGGTCGATGTCCAGGGCGGCCCCCGATGAATGTAGAAAATTAATTAATAGAAACCAAACTTTCGAATACTTAAACGTAATATCAACTTCAGTCTTTCTGTTCCGGATTTCAAATCTTTGCTTCAGTCTTCAGATCGACACTAAACATGAAGTGCTAACGACTTTGCACCTTAGTACTGAATTACTCTCAACTCGCTATTAGACTTTAATCAACTAACGGCCTTGTTACCCATCAAAGATATTTTTATGCAAACCACATTAATGCTTCCCTTCATTAATATTCTGCCTCTGATTTGCATCTACGATCAGAGAGCTACTTCAATATAACACAAACGCATCAATTGATAATAATGAATAAATATATATTGAACAAATAATACAGAATAGTCTTCTTGACGGCTATGACGTGGATAAGTAAGGTACTGAGCTATCTTACTGCAAACGATTTAACTGAACTTTTCCCCCACGAGACCTATTAAGTCACAATGCCATATCGGGATTTGACAACGAATCGTTTCTCTACAAATTCGGGATCTAACCTATGACCATACGAAACACGTATACGAGTCTAGAGCGTAGCCACTGAAACAAATTAAAACAATCAACTGAAAGCCTACTTTCAAATAAACTTGCTAATTCTTTAGTGAAGAATCTCGTGTTAACTTCGTCTTTCTATCAAACAAAACTGTTACCGTTTTTGCTTTCATCCTCGTCCAGCCAATAACCTCGCGCACAGGTCGATATCTAGGGCGGCCTTATATGAAAGTAAAAAACTAGAAGTGATAAGTGGCTTCATAAATCAGAAATACAGACTACGGTCTGAACTTAATTCTGCTAGGCCCAAATACTATCTCACTCTTGATAAACCTACTATTCAATGCAAACTTCTGGTTTCAACTACAAAATGCCTACACATTGTTATGTGTTCGACCGAGCTTCATTTCCCGTACATAGCTAGAGCAAGACTGTGTGCTCTTGTCGTTGCTGGAGTTAGACTGCTCGCTCTTCATTGCTGAAGGAAGACTGTCCTCGATCATAGCTGAAGACTATGACTCAACGGCGCGAAACAGCCTCTTAAATAGCTCAGGCACCCAGGCGACGCGTATACAAAAAAACAAAGGAGAGCCCATCCCCCGAAACCTTCAAGCCCAGCACCTTATGAGAAAATCGGTCAGGCTCCCCGCTCTCCTCTCTGCTTCTGCATCTGGAAGTAAAGCAAGAATACAAAGAAATATTTCCCTCTCTCTCACTTTCACTTTGAGTCTATTGTCCTTGCTTGGCTATTTTTCCAGCCGCTTTCCTTGTTTGGTAGAGAATTAGAGGGGTTTACAACTTAGCATAGCAACCTTCAAATACACACATACAAATGGAATGAAATTGAACACATAATTATATACAAATATACACATACAGGATAACTATAAAATAACCTTGGCCAAGGAAAAAAAATATATAATCACATAATATAGATTAATTAACACAATATCAAAAGTTAGTATTCAAATGTAGTATGCAAATATTTTAATATTACCAGATTAATAAATCATAAGGAAATGACCCAAAGCCTTGGTGTCAAACTTATTTAAAATAGGTTGGCAATACTGACATCTGGAGTGTTTAGAGAAAGGGATACCCACAGTATTTATATATTGTGTCGGATAAAGTTGATGCCAAGGTAAGTGGAGATACGTTCAGTTGAATCTATTTTTAAACATTGTATTACGTGAAAAATTGAATTTTTAAAAGAGATTGGCAACACTGATAACTGCGGCTCAATACCCGACTCGGACTACTTCTACGACTTGCCTCAGTATCTATGCAAAATTTAGTGTAAATCAATGGAAGCATGTAAATATTTATAAGTAACAAACATACAACACATTCATTTTTACGTATATAGATGGCGGCCATTTTCCAATATGGCGGCCGTAGCACAAGGTTGATTTTGGAGGACTTTTAGTGTGTGTTTCAAGGCAATTATAAACATTTATTCTGAAAGTCCCATGTTTATAAGTTTTTATTTACTGACGACGACATTTGAGGCTAAAATGACTCGGCTGCACAGTGAGTATACATTTACATCAACTGGAACTAAACGATTCAGAAGCGACGCTCAGTTCGAAAAGTTGCTTATCCGTCAAATTTCTTTTTATGTTCAGACACTTACATTATCTCAATATTAATACATTCTGAAGATGCGAGCAAATTGTGTCGCTAAATTAATCGTAGGGATCTGCTGCGAGTTTCAAGATAAGACTATGAATGATTCCTCTTCACGTTATTGTTATATTGATTGCTTGTTAATGGTTAAATAGGATCCTAACCATTCATATAATAGGAGAATTTGGGGCACTCCCGACAGTTGCTTGCGGAATTCAGACATTTATAAGCTTGCAATACTGTAGATTGCACAATTGTCAGCTCGTGCCATAAACAATCATCGAGGAAGGGACTTCGTAGTGTACTTAATCTCTGCGCTGATTTATGAATTTCTGGGGTGTATTTGTGAATGACCACAATCACATTTGTCAGGTAAGTTGTCCAGAAGACGTGACTAAAAGACCTTACTCTAAAATAGAAAATTCGGTTCCTTAGTTTTTATATTATGACGAGTGTTGATCATGGAGTTCGAAGTCATTACACACTATCAAAGGGTAAAACCTTGTGTGTGCACAGGTAGTTTAATTCCATTTAGTCAAGGGCACAAAGACCAAGAATTAATATATTTTTAATATTAGGCGGTATGGGGCAATTCCGCCATTACGTTGTGGAGTACTTCCTACCTTCACCAATAGTATATTTTTATACTTTCTTCACAAAATTCTATGTGACACTATTCGTGTAAATTGTAAAGATTTCTCTCTAGGAGCAAACAAATCACGGTTTCAGCTTTTGATGTGGTAAGAAATAGAATGAATCTTGCTACAGCTGCACAAGCGTCTCATGTTCTTGGATACAAGTTGCGGGACAAAAGAAGAAAAATAAAAACAAGAATCTGAAGGGGGAAGTCAAGGTTGGGTTTCCATCAAAAATGAACTGAGCTTACCAAAGATTCTTCGGCAGGCACCTATTTGGAATTACAAATAGATTTGAAACTTTTGGAATTAACCCAGTAATATGATCCCTGAGATTGTATGTGCTCTTTCAGGTGTTCGTTATGAAACTCTGCAGGGACAATCAACATCACAGCGTAATTTGAATTGACTCGAATCTAGTTCCTCCACCCTTTGTTTCTTTTGTTCGTAGAGGTAACTAGAAAATCTAGCGATGCGATAAAATTTCTTTTACAGTTTAGAGTCATGTCAGATGGGATTTCCACACGCAATGTCAATTCATCACAAACCGTTACTTATGCATAGTTATAGTTGTCAAATGTTAACATGTGTTTCCATTTGGTGTCTCAAGAGCTTCAGTAAAGTGTCATAATTCCCTATGTAGTGGAGTAATCCCAACATTTCGGACGTCTTAATCGAACACCCTCACTTACCAGAGTATTCAGATTGGCAGAGAGAAACATGTATTAAATGAAAGAAAAGACTACAGGCTTTATGACGACATGCAGAAATATCATCACAAAGCTGCATGTTTCCTAAGATATGAAAAATGCTTAGCGTGTCGGGGATACGCCAAATGACCATATACTTCGTATTCAATTAAGTCCATTTTTCAATAGTTTTTCGTGATTTGCAGCATTGAACCTTTTCGACTGGTCTAGAAAATCACCTTCACGGAAGCGTTTTCTATCTATCAGTTCCCGAATTTTATATGCATATTAGAACATTGTTGTTTTTGTTGTGAGGTTACTTTTAAGAAAAGTATGATCTGAATCTAATTTTAGTTTTCATCATATGAATTTTAAAACTTGATTGAACAGAACATTTTCAAGTATTTCACTTATTGAAACAAGTAGATGTAATCTGCTAACATGCTCTTTTTCGTTCTCTTGCTGGACCGGATTTTTTTTCTTGTGAACGTAATTTATTGTTTCACATATTATTAAAATCAGTAAATTTCTTCCATTAAACTAATCGTTGGCAAGGTTTATTATAACTAAGTTTGGAGTGCAGTTAGTGGTGAAGAATAAAATGAAGATATAGAAGAAATTTAAAGGAAAGAATTAAAGATGAAAGATATTGAAAAGATACAATAAATATGTACGTGTGTGTGTGACCTAATCTCTAGAAGAATGTGGGAAATGATCTTGTAGAGTTTGTTATAGAAGTTTGGCAGAATTTATTCCATTAAAGATATTATGAGGAAAATTGAACACTACAGCTACGAATACAATAATTAGATAAGTAAGTAAATAAATCGTCGGCTTACAAGTAAAACAAAAAAACTTTCGAGAAAACGAAGGGAAACGAAATTTTATCTTTTTAAGTCGAAGAAAATACTGGAAAAATAAACTGCAGGAATACATTTCTATGCTTTTATTTACATCAATCGAAAAAAAGACGCATCTTTAGTCTAGAAAACCATCAAATTTAAAATAGCATTTTCTTTTTTTTTTTACTTCGCGTGTTTCACTTGTAAATCGGCGAAATAATAGAAATGGCAAAAACAGTATCAATTTTGGCGAATGCAAATAAATGTTCCTATTTAGATAAAAGTGCGAGTGATGGTGTTGACCTTTCAGAGCAGTTAGAGTGAGGTTTGCTGGACTACTTTAACAAATTATCTCGGCTCAAAGGAAATTCGTTTAAAGACCAAATCCACAAATGATGTATAACTATTCGCTTATCTTTTATGAATGTGAAACTTGTAAATAAGAAGTATTGAGACAAAGAATTATCTTTAAAATATTACAGTGTGCAAAGACTTAACACTGTTCCAGATGAAAGAACAGTCAAATGGACCAAGCTTTAATTCAACGAACAATTTTTTAAATCTTTTGGATAGGTTGAGAACAGTCTGGAAAACCATGCGAGGATAGCAAATTCCTTTATTTAAACCGAGGTTCCGTTATTCTGAGACAAGAACACTTCTACCTATTTATGACAAAAGATTTTGTGAAATAGATTACTTACCCCATCCCAAAGTGATACTTGTACCCTACAAATATATACGTATATTTTCAAATTCCTGGAGGAATCTGTGACCGGCAGGTGAAAGTGAAACTTTGGAAATGGCGAAAGTATATCAATAAAAAATTGAAAGAAGTTTAGTAAAGGGATGCATCAGTGAATGCATGTGTCAGAATTATAAATTCAGAATTTATAGAATGGATAAGAATGAATGCAATCACAGAGAGTTTTTAAGAAGCAAATTGAGTTTAATTGATCACGTCGATCGAAAGGAAGCAGAACATTGGCTGAAAACCCCTATTTAAAGGCTGAAGTATCAAAATCAAAGGAAAAAATAAGGAAAATGACAACGCAGTCTATTAAGACGTAAACTACTGTATATCTAATTGGATATTTCAGTAAATTAATATGGCCAACGGAATACATATTATTCCAGAAATATCCCAGTTTCATCCCTAATATGCGTAGAATATCTTAAAATATTTAGGATCAATTTGGGATATTTTTAGCATACCATTCTGAGAATATTAAATAATTTTATACAGTAGATTCGAATTTCCGAAATATCTGATTATATTCTGGAAACATTCCGAGATTATAAGCATCGTAGATATATTTGTAAAATATATTTGAGACTAGTATAAAAACCCACTTTCTCCACTTTGGCAAATTTTACAGAATGTAAACGAACTGAAAAGTCTAAATTTGAAAGAGGCCTGATTATTATTAGATTAAAATTGTACCTTCTTATTAGTAAGTGTAAATGGATAGAAATTATCATATATTCTTAGACTATACTAACATGTTAATCAACCATCATAGTTCATTAAAATGCCGTTTGGAGTTCGGCAAAGGATTGCAGCGAGTGAACATCGAAAATCTGCGGCTCTGCGGAAGCGAATACTGTGGGAGTGTGACCAGACGTGTGATACACGTACATACATACACTACACGATCATCCATTTACACATTCTTTTACATTACACACATCTACATTACTTCTTTCTTACATTTATACATTTTCTTTCACCACACTTTCCCTCTCCCTCACTCTTCCTTCCGAACTTCTGCCCCATATCCGTCCCAACTCTACCGGATTTGACGTTTTACCCTGACTAGACCTTTTAACTTATTACCCGATCTTGGCATTTTAACATTTTTTTTTCTTCGCTTACTCCGGGAAACAAGCTAACTCCGGTTGCGACAAGATTTTATTTAGTACTCTCAATACTTATTCACTTTATTACTAATTAACATAATTATACTTGTATTGACTGGAAAGAAAGGTGCATTTTACCGGTTCCATCTATCTCCTCGTGCCGAGGAATTTTGAAGAAGAAGAAAAGAAATGCCGTTTATTAAGTACTGAATTTAAGCGCTAGGAAAATAGTGCTTACACAGGATCTGAGCTCTATTTAATGAAATAGTCATCTTAAGTAAAGCATCTTCATAAAATGATAGGATATTTTCATACATAGCAACTTGTCTGCTTATCAATTCATTATAATACATACAACAGCAATATTCTTCAATATTGATACATCTTAGATTACCTTCATTCAATTCTGTAATCATCACACAGCCCATCAATATTTTAAACAATCATGCATTGCAGTTCAGCTCACATAGTTAGATTTGCCGGCCGGGTAGCCGTGCACTCTACGGCGATAGACCAACGACTCGAAGGTCCCGGGTTCGAGTCACGGCAGGGGCATGGGATTTTACTGGCTAAAGGGCGAATCGTGACGGCCCGAAGTCCAAAGTTACTAGACTGGCCCATATAAAAAATAAAGTTTGCCAAATTTTTACTCACATATTTAGAATAACAATATTCGCAAATCTGCATCCATTTGTATTCAAATCTAACACCAAACAATAAAGATTACATTCCTTCCAATTGTCGACCACAATTGTACATTAATAATATTTAGACCTAAATTGTTTTTTAAACATCTCTAATACTTTTAAGGCTTCAGCGCAGATTTTGATCTAAGAATATTAACGCGTCTTGTAACAAATATTTCTTTACAGTTTTTTTTCTCCTGTAAAATATGTCAGAATGCGTATAACCCATTTTGACACTAGACGCCTCACTAGGGATATCCGGAGGAATATCCTTGATATCTATGCTCATCCCTGACATTCAGATATTAGTAGAGTATTCTACGTATCATATGGATATTCTAAGATCCTCAAGATTATATTCATGGTGTATTCCTAGAATATACATTTGCTATGTGGGCAACCCTGGAAATCCAGAATAATTATAATTAAAGTTGGAATAACAGTTGTTAAACTATTCAGTATAAATACTGAATGTAGAAGGTCTTGATCAAACATCAAAAATTGTTTCGTATGATGATTTCTTCAAATTTCAGGTAGTTCTTGATTACCGGCCAGTCATTGATCAAACCTTGGATCAAGAGGAAATGTCTACAATACAGCCAGCTGTACGTTCCTATTAGAAGTAATTTACTTGAACAATCGAGAAACCCATCGTTGATGAAAATATTCTGAAGATGTTGCTTTCTACCGATGGGAGACTGAAAGAAACACAATCTTGTAAAGAGTTAAATTATTGGCGAAATATACTTGTATGAGTTCTAGAGGACTTTAAAAACAATATTTTCACTATTTATATGAAGAGCATTAGTTGTTAGAATGTAAAACTTTTATTTTTCAACGAAACTTCTTTCAAGGTTATACTTTAAATCTTTTTCATGTTTGCTTTGAGTAAAACAATCACTGTATGTGTTTCATTCATCATTTTGAAATGATAGCAGTAGTAACAAAATACAAGTCATGAAACCAAGCAGATTCTTTATTAATCTTTTCGCATTCAATTTCATTCTATTATGTTCACGTAGGAGTCTTTCTGTATAGTCTAATACAATAAAATACAATCTGATTTAAAGTTCTTACAGGATAAAATATCTAGTATATTTTGAATTGTGAGGATATTAAACCCAACATATTGTGTTCAAATCGCTATATCGAAGAAATGAGTTAAAATAAGATTCCACAACTTCCATTTTCGTGCTACATGTAAAATATAGGGATTTGTCTTTAAATGATTGACAATATAAATAAAGACATCGTTACAAATTCACATCTTTAATTTCCTTTGATTGCATTCTTGTTATTCGTAGTATGTTTGTCACTTTTTTCACTCTAATGTGTGCCACAGAATATATTCCAAATTTAAAAGCTCCTAACAAAGAATAAAGACATTATTTCTGGCCTTTACACCACCTTCAGGCTACAAGTCGTGACGTGTGAGGGATGAGGTTAATCGGCAAGCTCTGTGCCATGAAAAGAAAAAGAGAAGATAATGATCAGACTATCTATTCGAGAAAAATTCTCGGCATTCACCTGATAAGATTGAGGGGAAACCATCGAAAACCTCAATCTTATGGCCGGTGTAAACAGGACTTGCACCCGTGTCGCCTCCCCAGTGCTTATACGGAAGCCAGTGATGGACAAATCCTAAAGGATATAACCTAAATTTCTATTTACACGATAGTTCTATATGCTTTTTTGCTCCCTTGCAATAACTGTGGGTAAAGGTCTTTACACTAAAATTCATATTTATAAACCTTTATTTGGTATATACATCTTTTTTTCAAAAAAGAAAATATATATTGTTATTATTATTTTTATTACACAGCCATACATTTTTACGATCACTAACTAGTAATTTTTTGGAGGGAAAATTATATATTGCTATCAGTATTATTACACAGGCTCCTCATTGATACCTGGCAAATGTCTGGATGGCACCTTCAACATAGGCCCTGTCCGACACCTTCCCGAATCCTTTCCCCTCTCCTATCCCTGCCTGAGCCTTAGAAGCGTAAAGGCCATAAATAAAATTCAAAGCATTACACAGGGATACAGTTTTACGATCAATAAACTAGTAACTAAATAAATTCGCGAAATCAGTAAGTCTCCCTGTGGACATTGTATATGTAATTGTTGACTCCCTTTATGTATTTGTTAATGTGATTCTAACAGAAAAGTATTTAAAATTCACGTTTTTACTGAATGCCTAAGCAAAATATATAATGAATAATTTCATCAGGCAATCCAAATGTCCAAGCACCGAGGTCAATATGTCTGGATAGTCATAGAAGGAAAATTTTCAATATCACAGTCGTGTCGCGTAATTATAAATTGAAGGCTACTTTAGCATGAAAAGGTCAACATTTATGTGTTTATTCATATTTGATGATTATGTGGAAGATATTTTTAAACTAATCTCCATCTCAAGGTTTGTTATTAATAAGCTATTATTAATAACATAAGCTGATAATTAAGCATCACTATATGAGTTATGGGGAGTACTGTTATACGATCGTCTTTGTTATACAAAAATTGATATTATGATAACTTATATCATATGTATCTTGTTAGCTACGTACTAGCAAGAGAATGAAAATGCGATTCAATATTGAGAAACAGACAGTTCACATATTAGAGAACAATATTCGGTATCACGTGTGATAAGATAAAAGCTAATTTCTTGGACATTTCATTGATTTTTATATCTAACAGAATAAACTTTAAGTTTGTATGGGATGTATTTTATTCCGCTTTTTATGAAATGACAGATATCCAATTTGACCATTGACTTCAACACATTCTGTACTTTTCAATTTGTCACTGAAAAATGCAAAAGTTTTCTTAAATAATTCATTTGTGGGATATACAAGAATACGCCCGTCGAAAACATGAGAGAATGGTGAACATCCGGGAAAAGGAATGGAGAACCTAGGACGAATAGGGTTCATTTTGGGTACCATCCTAGTATTCGCCTGGTGATCTTGAGGAAGATCATGGATAACCTTAGTTAGGGTAGCTTACAGCAAGACTTCTTGTCTTGGGTACTTCCGCAGTGCCTATCCACAGTCCGCGAGGTTAACCCTGGACTGCATGGCTGGTTAATATGGGAGTTTTATTATTTAATTTTTCGTAACTTAATAAATCTTAAATACAATTGGTAGAGAAGTTTCCTAGTAGAAAAGATAGAAGGTTGACCAAAAGTTTATCTTTTTCAATATTTTTACATTCTCATGTACAATATTAGAGTTTGCAAAAATTATAGTGATATGTGGAAGCTACCTGTCGTGGACTTCTCTATACCCTTCTTTCATTGGACTTCATTTAACCAGATGGACGAGATTGAAATACATTCAAATTGTGTAACGAAATGGAACTATCTGTAAGCTTGTGTTCTTAAAGTGTGTAATATTCGGCGTTAACATTTTGCATCAAAAGTAGAACAAAATTAAACTGATAAGAGCTATGGCCCTAGGAATTCTGGGGTTCAGTTGTATGGATATATGATACGAAGAATTAATTGCTACCAATTTGATAGATGGTTGTGTTAGAGTGCTATTTTGTTGACTCAAGGAAATGCGGAACCAAATGAGGTTGGATTTATTGGAGGAATATTTAGATACGAGCACGATTAATTAGACTACGTTTTAAGTGAGTAACTAGGAAAGAAGTTAGCATAAGATACATGTTGACTGAATAAAACTGAGTAACTAATAAACTAAGTGAACTTATGAAGCAGCCCATTCATTTAAGTATTTAAAAAAAAGGCAGAGGACAAAAATTTACTCAGGTCTACTTCTAAATACACATGTCTATATATCTATATGAGCACTAATTAATGCCTTGGTTATACGATGGGAATCGTGCTTCGGTTTGGAGAACACAACTCATGAAAGTTCCGTTTTCTTGAAGTACGTATAAATTACATGCTCACGTGCGCAAGAGCTTTACTCGCAAGTAGTATTAATGGCGAAACTAATTGTTTCAAATGAATTTACCAGAATGCAAAATATTGCAAAAATATAATGATGGATACAGATAGAGAAGAAGATCTAAATATGAGCTATGGTCCAAATATGGGCTAGTAGGTGTTTTAGCCTTTTATATGCTTGTGTAGTGTGGCTGACTGGTGCCAAATGTGTGAAATAGTTCCTCAAGGACAAAGGTGGTGGCGGAATTCAGTTATTGGCAAAGAGTTGGATGTGGTTGATTTATTTGTATGTTGTGCATGTTTTCAACAGTGGGAAAGTTTAATAAGGTATTTGAATTTCAGTTTTTAAACACAATAAAACGAACTATGGAATGTTTTATAAGGTAAGTTATATTACTCAGGGACAGCACTCGTGGTCAATATAAGACAAAGAATAAATTATATTGCATATTGACTTCTGTTGGGTCACGAAGGAACCCCTACGAATGATCTAAATATGGGCTACCTTGCCTACCTACATGCTCATTTTAAGAGTTTCCTTCTTTTAGAACCCAGTACCTGCAATTTCAAACCTAGTAAGTCCTTTACATATTTCAGCAGTTTCTGTCATAAAGAAAAAAGTCAGCAATCGAGGTAGGAAACGAGGAAGTGCTACTGTTATAATGGATAACCCATACACAGAAACAATTATTTTCTCCTTTGGAAAGCCGGAATCTGGTAAATGCAAGAAGAAATTATCTTTTAATAAAGTTCAGCAAGGATATGAAAAATAAAGAAAAAGACATCTGAACGGAAAGAAAACACAAGAGATTCACAAGACAAGGTTCAGGTTCAGAAAAATCCAAGATGATGTTTTCTGATCTAGATTCTTGTGATAATGCGAAGAAGATGCGAATTGCATATTCTATGACAGGATATTCTCTAAAGACACAGGGAGAACTAAGGGTTAAGTATATCATGTGTTTGTTGTGGGCACATAACGAATGCGTTGGTGCAGAAAAGGACTGTCTCTGTCTTTTGTAAATAGACATTTATCATCTCTATATCACCCTTAAACATTATTTTGTACCGTCAAGTGTTTTTCTTAATTATTTAAAGCAACTTTAAAGGGTAGCTAGCCCATATTTAGACCACAAGTGTTTCAAAACTCAAGATTATGACATCTCTATAAAATATGTGTTTAATATCATAGCCATGCGTTTTAAGCTAAATTTGCAATTAAGTTATAAAATAAGCATATCTAAGGCATATTTGCAGTTGTTGTTTAGTACATTCTTTGGAACATTTTGGAGATACTCAAAAAATAAAAGTGGTAGCCTGTATTTCAACTTTCTCCTCTACATTTTATGTTCGATTGATGTTTTAGACACTATGCAACGTGTATTCATGGGCGTTGCTACAGGGGGGTGAGGGGGCCCAGCTTGCCCCCGCCCCACTGCACCCCAACCCTGACAAGCCATTTTGTAAAAGTAGGGCATTGGTAATTCTGTCACAAATGCCTTGTAATTGTCCACATTTGTTTCCCGTATGTTTAAAAAATATAACCTTATTTTGAAGTACGAGTTACTGCAATATTTGCACATAAATTTACAAAATTAAGTAAAAAGTTGACATTTTCTGCTCAACGCGGAAATTAATTTAACAATGCGAAATTATACAAATGAATAAATAATAGAAAGTAATATGTTGTAAAATGAGGATTACCTAAGCAATTCCGCGCCTTTAGAGACTTCAATTAGTAGTTTTCTTTTAAAAGGGAAGCAAACGTGAGTTGATGTTTAGTTTCAGTAATTGAGTTTCGGCCGAAGGTGTTGCGATTGTATCCAACATGAATAGCCAGTTCTTCAAAACAATTTGATTCGTAGGCCCAAATCAAACACAGATTAATACTGCAATACTCGATTTTACTGTTGCACCAACCGCGATTTTCGATAAGCCATGAAACTGTCGGATGAAACCCTGATCATTGAGGTAATATGGCTACCAAACTTTGCTGTAAAACCGCTTCCGATCAGAACATGACAAATATTTTCAATTATTAACACTGTGCAGGTTAGGTTAGGTTAGATTTGGCTCGAGTAGAAATGCGTATGGTTAATTAGACTGTAGAAAAAGATATAGTAAGTGAAATGGCATTCAATGTTCCTCAGTTGAACTTTATGCATACGGGCATAGTAAAATCTGAATGAGAGAATATATATATCTGCATTTATTTTATGCTAATTGAGGACGAAGATATCTTTGAATATACAGTTTTCATAACAGAATAACACGACATACAAGTCCCAGAGTCTGTTTCAACTGGCGTGTTAAAATAAAATCTGAAATCGTATCGACGTCAGGTGAAAAATAACCGATTTTAACACGCGTGGTAGAGAATACTTTTTAACAACTGACCATTAACATAGTGATTTCCGGTACTGCTACATTCGAATCAAAGAGCCAAGTAAAGATCTCAGGGTGCCACAAAATAATTATTCAGACTTCCTATGGGAATCACTTTTCTATTATGAAAGTATGTTTTTCGTAAGTCAACAAATGAGATGGTTCACTGTCAAACAATTTGATGGTAGCAACACTAAAACTTTAACCGTTGCTGCTGTTTTGCACTATTGTAGTACAGTTAAATGCTTATGACTTGGTACCAAATAAACCGTAATAAACATTTATTTTTGTATTGTAATGGTTATTTTCGAGGTATCTGGGTGATAAAATGAATCAGGAGACAAGTTACCAATCGGAAAGCACTGACAAAAAAGGAAATGAAAATATCAAAAACGTTATACTAAGAACGTATAACGTTTTTGGAAAATATTGGCTTCCATCTTACAGGAATATTGTTTGTGCAAGCAAGGCTACAGAAAAATACAAGGCTTTAGAGCTGAACCAATCCACCTTTAATACGTCACTTCCGGGAGGCCAAGACAAAATATCAACTATGTGGTGGGAAGTATGAAATGTACCTTTCTATATCGCAATTTATGGAATATTCTTTCCTACTTTTAATGGGAACAGATATATAAACATGGTTAATAAATGTTATGTTGCATTTTGTCACGCAAGTTTAATAAAATGACAGAAAATTAATTTATTCTTCTTAGACTGTTAACTTACTACATCGTTGGAAAAGTGCAATTCTAAGTTAAAACATAATAATTTCCCCTTACACTAGAGTCAGTAAAAATACAAATATTGTGTTTGTTTGGTGCCATTATAGCTAACATTTAATTTAGTTTACGTATCATTACTGAAATAAACACAGCAATATATAATTACTGATGATTGAATTACTTAGTAATTTGTGTTCGTGTAATGGTGTCAATCCCACAAATAAATACATTTGAATTTTATAGCCTTTAGACATCTTTGATTCAAACCACTAAGGAACTCATTTCTAACTATCAAGACGGTTTGACAATTGCTTGCACCTAACAGTTCAGCTGGAGTTTCTCTTACATACGTATAAGTCAAAATTGACACCGTAAACTAACCTAATATTACATAACCTGAAGTCAGTGATGTATAAGCAGTCTATTCTGAATCATTCCCGTTTAGTGTAGTAATCCAATCATTGTAGGGTACAACCATGCTTACAGTCAGTCCATTAACGCAAATATAATTTTGTGTTAAACGTACTTCTCACGTATGTTTAGGCAATGTACGTAATGTTAAGGATGCATTTTACCTACTCCCGGACCGACGAACCGCTTCAAACGAATGTTTTTGAATTCGATTTTTACCTAATTAAATCATGAACACAGCAAACCACCACTAATTAATTAATTTTTGAGTTTAGATATACTAACAAAACCTAACGTTCGCTGTATTACACAATGGGAACAAATACATACTAACATGATCCTACTAAGATAAACCGCTACTTGGAGCAGTGAATCGGAGTTGTGAAGCTTGTACGCAGTAATCTATATTTGTTCCAAGCCTAATCTTCACTGTTTCGGGCAATCTGGGATAGTATCTAAAGTTCAGTCAAGGTGGGATTTTATTGATAGTTTCTAGCATCAATATTTGTATTCTTTAATTTAAATTCGTAACAGTGACATTTATTACCTTCTCAATCTCTTACTACATGTAGGACCTACCAGATTCTTGTCACGGATTCCATTCACCGCAACTTGGAGCAGTGAATAGTAACTGTGAACCATATATGCGTTAATCTGAATTTGTTTCCTACATTTCGTAAAGTTTTTAATACACCGCGTTTAATTACACCCTAGTGTATTCATTATCTTAATACATAGATTATTAATCACATAGATTATTGCATTTATACTTGTAGACTAGTCTGATTTTTCAATCCATGTTACTATGTGAGGCCCGTTTGAGTTAGAGTAATTTTAAGGTTTACTAAATACATATAAATTAGTTACTTTCAGGCGTTTCTATTTTCTTCTAAATCTTAGGTTAGATTAGGTGAGATTATTTTGAAATCTATGAAAGTACATAAAATCTGGAGATTTAACACGCGCTGAAGTTCGATGAATATGCATTCCTATCTTCTTTCCTCTTAGGATTTACAATTACGACTCATTGCTGTACGCAACGGTAAATCGATTCTGTGACAAATGCTGCAACAGAATCGGATCACCGTTAGACTATTTCTTCATGCAAGTGTGCGTTGTTTTCTTTGCTTGCGATCTGTTTGGAGTAGCCGATTGAAACACACGTTTAAGTGCGTGTTCTATACATGTGTAACACAAGTTTCTATTGGCTACTCATAGAAATGGCATGCAAAAAAAAAACAAAAAAAACGCGCGAGCGCCTGCAAGGGAAGCTGGCCTTGCTTGAAGAAGGGAGTCGGAATTGTGAAATACTTATAACCTTCAAAGGATAGAAGGTATCCCTATATTATAAGTTTAATGATTCTCTCTAATTGGGGCACATACTGTAATAACTTGACATACTATAATTTAACCTAACCTAATGTTAAAGACGGCTAAAAGTAACTCAATCAAGTTATCGTATGCATAGCTACTGTAGCCTTAAAGGAAAGTTTAGAAATTTGCAAATATCTAAAAGTAGATAATTTACTGTATTTTATAAAGAATAAGCTTACTGTATTTTGTTTACCAAATATTTTCGATTTGTATTTTATTGTTATTTTATATCTTCAGCGTTTTATCAAAATGAGCTCTATATACTTTCCCGAATGGCATAATGAACTACCTTAACCCAACTCACCCATACCTAACATAACGACAAGTTAAAGTAAACCTGAAGCAACTCTATTACGTTCCTTTCTAAATTATTAGATGAACTTAACCTAAAATATAGTAAGTCATAGAATGATGCGGGAAAGTATCTTTAGTCCAACCTATTGAGTAATGTAATATTATTATCATTCTGAAGCATTTTTCCACATCTGCTACAACTTCGTAATCAACTACATCTTAATTACAATATTTTTGTCTGTAGGATAACGTATAAATTGTAAGATTATTTTAAATAACTCCTGAATGAATACTACTGTTGAAAATTGTTTTCATAATTTGAACAAATATAAAACCTTCTATCAATAGAAAGCTTTTATTCGATACTACTACTACATAATCTTCAAACGTTCAGAAATTTGTTAAACTGATATGATTACTTGAAATTTTGACAACTGTGTGACACTCCAGTAGAGAAAAATTTAACATATACAGGTTTTATTTCTAATGTGGCCTATTTAGCCTCATATTTTCACAGAAAATGGGTGAACAAATTATTAAAACTTATCCTATGAAACTGCATGGCCTTCTATTGGTGACGTCATTTTCAACCGTTAGGCCTTATTATCTAGGTGGCTTCGGTTCAAGTCAGTTTTTCTTCCTAATTGATTACCGAGTTGGCATTGTATTATCATGGTATAAAAATAAACAACAATATTTAAGAAAACATTAAAAGCCAAAAATGTCTTTGCATTATTCACGTTGAACACAATAATTGGAAGAATAACTCAGAAAGCGAGCCGCTCTGGCTGGAAGTATAAATTCGGAACTACTTTGGATAACGATGATGAAGCATATTCTGAATCTGAAGAGATAACTTATTTACATCCAAGTTTTGTTCTGTTCAAACTGTTAAGGAACTGAATAGGAGATTCGTAGATAATGAAGACAATGGTGGCCTTCGACCCTACAAATGAAGAATTTTTAAGCTGAATGTTATTAGATCTATTGCATTTCATTATTTCACGGAGATATAACATCTGCAAACAGAGTTAAAGTTCTTGCCCACTCATGACGAAATGGTGCGGAGGTAGAAACGATTTTAAATCTTGCTGAGCTGTTAGAAGGATACAAAATGGCTTTTCAGAAAGTTCAATGTGACCAAAAATGTTCTTGCCGTTTTTGAACGTAGCATGGAAAGACGTGATCACTGATACACAAAAATGCTTCTTAAGCTGCTGGACAAACGATTGGGATGGGAGTGGCAACATTGACCAAGATAGGCGCTTTATGTATTCACATCAGTTATAGGTAGGTCGAGTAATGGGGAAGACAAATGGAGGTGTCGAAGCATCTTATTAGGTTTGTCTACTTTAATTTAAGGTGGGCTTGTATATAGCCTAATCAAGTGACCGAATACCTAAACCTTTTGGGAATAATGCTGTAAATGAACGCATTGCAGGCATTGGTTTCAGAAATTCAGGTTCGGAGATTTGTTTCTGTGTGATGAACCCCGCAGTAGTCATCCACATGCCCTGGATGACGAGGCCCTGAAGGCAGCCATACAGCAGTTCAGTAGCTAAGCGTGTGGTGAGCTTGCCCAACGCTTTCAGATTTCTGATGAAACAATCAGACATCACCTCTCCCGCATGTGGAAGGCATACAAGTTGAGAAAGTTAGTACCCCAGACACTTTGAATTATTGTGGTTTTAATAATATTATTTTTCCTTGCTCTTTTTTTGTAAAACTTTGCGCCTGGATAGTTCAGTCAATTGGATGCTCAACAGAGCCAGAGCAGGGTTTTAAGATAACATCTAACGTACGTCAATAGGACACGCAAATTACCATAAAGGAC
The DNA here is from genome assembly GCA_022664845.1 of Lepisma saccharinum. Lineage (NCBI taxonomy): Eukaryota > Metazoa > Arthropoda > Insecta > Zygentoma > Lepismatidae > Lepisma > Lepisma saccharinum. Next base: position 32,764 of record JAGDQP010011004.1, read on the forward strand.
ATCATTCTGGTCAAGCAAGAGAGCTAAACGTATGCCAAATAGAACGCTGTATTTGAATAAAGATAAATAATATATTTTGATGTAATTATATTTACAAAATTTGATCTTCTTAGTTTCGTTGCGGCGTGGAGGCAAAGGACGATTTATTATGTAACTTACTACGCTGGTTCGGCTAGTAAAATTCGTTTCCAACGCTTGGTTAAGCTTTAGTAATACAAATTGACGCGGGAATCGAACCCAAACCCTTACACGGTTCTTTATACAAATCAGGAACATACCTCCTGATCTTTAAACGCTTATTTGAGCTCTAATACACATTTGGACATACAATCTAGAATTCCACACATTCTTTGGACAAAAGTCGTCGTATCGACTGGACATTGCTCAAGTTTCCAGACATGTTGGGGTACACAGTACTGATTTGGGAGGAAATCTTGTTTACTAGCAAATATTGGAGGCGAACCAGGTTCACAGCTAGCTCACTTGACTCCTCTCTCTATCAGAATTAGCACCAACGAGCAATGAAACCATTGGCTTCTTCTTGTGTGCAATGCTGAAAGACATGAGAAATTGACACTTGATTTCCCAAACACAAAATTAAGAACGCGAGACAGGTGTTGTTAATATCGTTAGAACTTTGAAATAATACGGGTAACAAAAAACAGTACTCACGCACATAGTCACTGAAGTACAACCTGTTGCCCTCTCAACAGCTCTCAAACCTTGTCCTGCCAAATTCTATATTCCAATTTTCTATAAACACTAAGTTAAAAGTTACTTTTTGAGATCATTTCTGAAGTTGGAATTATCACAAATTAACATCAAATCTCATAAAACATGCTGAAATTAAGAGGCATGACAGACAGCTATACCTGACACATACACACGTAAATAATTACTCAGCCATTAAACATATCCATTTATAATTTAAACATTATCAAATTAATACTTTAGTTTACAGAAAATTGATAGAGAAGATAGTAGTGGTATGGTTGATCATAAGAAGAAGAGGAGATCAGAAAGTAAATTATCATACACCTTCACAAATTTACATACAAATAAATTGAATTAATACAAATTAGCATATCGATAGGCAAATTATACAGAAATAAAATAATGAGGAAAACTGGGCCGTATCAAGTTCGGGAGATTTGTCCCTGTGTGATGAACCCCGCAGTGGTCATCCACATACCCTGGATGACGAGCTCTTTCCCGTTTACAGCTTGAGCATTGCGCAGCTGCAAAAACGTTGATCTAACGGTAAACGAAATTTTCTGTATACCTTTCTGTTTCTATCAAAAATGTCAAGAACTTTCTTGGTTATCTTGAACAGAAGTTTGTCTACATATCATTGACTATTCCTGTGTCTAGAGTGCATCTTGTGAGCAGTGTTTCTTATGTAATGGCTAGGTCAAGAACTGGCTAAGAAGTAAGATAATGAATTAACATTTGACTGATTTAGAGCAGTTTCAAATGGAGAGAAGTAACCAAAAATTTAGATGTGCAGACTTCCGATGAAGTTAATGGAAATCATAATATTAGTCTTCACTGGGTGAGTAAGTAGGTCTACTAATATAGGGACTCGACTAACATTATTTTTTAAACTGAAGTTACGATCTTCAAAAAACGAAATGTACCGTATAGAAAATAACGTAATGTGTATCAGCAAAAAAAGCACAAGTTTAAAAGAACATTATAAACATCAAGAAACTAAGAAAGGAAAATATATGACGGTATTTATGATGTTACATAACTATTATTGTACCGGCCGGGTGGCAGAGCGGTCTGCGGCGGTAGGCCATCGGTTCGAAGGTCCCGGGTTCGAGTTTCGGCAGGGACATGGGTGTGGATTTTAACAGCTAAAGGCGAATCTTGACAGGCCGAAGTCCAAAGTTACTAGACTGGCCCATATAAAAATAAAGTTTACCACAGTTTACCACTGTTATTGACATATATACCGGTACCAAAAATCCAAAAAAGATTGGTTATTTGTTTATGGTGTAGACCCTATGTCATCCTTTTATT
>JAGDQP010011004.1:38126-54132 GCA_022664845.1 Lepisma saccharinum
TTAGGCATCTAACGCTTAGGCCGGGATAGGGGAGGGGAAAGGATTCGTCAAGGTGTCGACCAGGGCATATGCTGAAGGTGGCAACCCAGCATTTGCCTGGTGCGACTGAGGAAAACCCTGAAAAAAAAAACTCAATCAGGATGGTCGACCTCTGGGATTGAACCCACGACCTTCCGAATGCTACGCCAACGCTGAGGTACGGCGGCTCGGTGTTTCAAATCTTTCATGCTACTTCCTATCAAAGATCGAGTGACAGAATAGAGATATAATATTCTGCACTCTTTGTGGGTTATGGATTTGAAAGGGTTAGGTGTTAGACCAACAGTTTGTTTGAATCTTGCCCTGTATAGCGATTATTATTATTATTATTATTATTATTATTATTATTATTATTATTATTATTATTATTATTATTATTATTCTAGTTATTCGTAGTGCAAAACCGAATTGTCAACTACAAAACGAACGTTTCTAGAACATTAATACCATCGAAAGGAACATTAATACAGAATATTTCCCGCTAAAAGTTCTTCTAAGTATAAAACGTTTATTGAAAAATCCCCTAGTATAAAAGGGGCCACGGTGGCTCGGTTGGTAGAGTGCTCACCTCTGGTGCTAGGGGTCGTCGGATCGATCCCTGCTCATGCCATGTGGGCTTTGTGGTGGACAAACACCGTGTGCGTGGGTTTTCTCGGGGTGCTCCCGTTTCCTCCCACTTTCTTCATTCCACCAATTCATCCCATCATCATGCATACGGCCTGAGCCATAGTTGCCTAAAGGCCATAAAAAAAATTCAATTCCCTAGTATAAAAAATGAACAACATAAAACGTTATTGAGCTCTTCACCCTAACCTAATAATACAGGTTTTTCTTTCCAGAATATTAAGAGAACAGCCTGGTACAGATCCTACAGCAAAAATAAATAAATAAATTTAAAAATGTCTGTGTTAATTCAACACTTTTCTGTGTCCCAGGGCGACCACCACTTTTTGTATTAAATTAAATCAACGATGTTGATTTCGATGTTTCAAGACAATGTATATGATCAATGGTGATACAACATAATGAAGGGTGTTACACTAGCACTATCACAGCATTAAATCACCGAAATCACACAACAAACTATGTTGATTTAACAACAAATTGGTGGTCTCTCTGGAACACTGAAAAGTGTTGAATTAACACAACTTTTTTTGCAGTGTGCGTCGTGGACCGTAAACATTCTCCATATTTCTTCATTAAAGGTCCGCAAGACAAACAAGTAAAAAAAGCATGAAAGATAACCAGATTCAATCACTCGTATGTAGAAATTGTTTAGAAAATAACGACCTAATCATCAGCCTAATTCTAATTTCCGAAAGCTGCAGTGCCGGATCTAGGGGGGAAGGGGCAAGCGTCCCGGGCGGCACGTTTAGGGGGCGGCAAACAGCTAAAAATAACAATAATAAAAAATCCTTAAAAAGCAAGTAAAATCATATTAAATTGAAATTGACCTAAACGTGTTCAAAATTTCAATACCGGCGTGCTAAAACATGTTTTATGTTATTCCATAAAACCTGCCTTCATCTTCAAAATTCAATTCAGATAGGCAGGTCTACTGCCTTACTGGAGTTAGTAATAGCGATGCCATGAAAGACTCCAGAGAAGATAACAAAAGTAGGCCTACACTACGTGATACGAGACAATGTTGTGGCCGGTCGTGTTGTTTGTTTAAAACACAGTGGAAAGGGCGGCAAAATCTAACTTTGCTCCCATAGGGAAATTTCTAGATCCGACACTGGAAAGCTGTACTAATTTCTACATTTTCAAATCACTTGACCACTCAAAAGTGTCAATTGCTACTATAAAACGAGATTTCTGTCATGTTTTTTTACTGCACAAAGTTTTACCCCCTGATTTAGTAATAATATTTTTCGTATAGCGTTCATCATTTAATTTTGTCAGCCTATTGAAGTAACGACAGGAGAACATAAATTACTATGTCCAAGTTTGGTCCCAAGTAGCAGTAGTAAGAATTTAAAGCCGCAATTGTTACGTGATGACTAATCATTTGCTTTATTGTAATACCGATATAAAGAGCGTATGGAATTCACTGTGCGATAAAAAAAAATATTAATTTGAAGTTGTATCGACAATAATCACTTAATTTCATGACTAGCAATTGCTGTTTACTGTTCTTGGGATCATTCCAGCTCAAAATCACCCAAATTAAAAAATTCTTTTAGGTTGACCTTCATGTCCAAAGGCCGAAAATCAAGATATTAGCGACTGTCGTTTTAAATCGCAGAGTTCCATAAAAAATATGTATAATTTCTGGTATTATTATCTAAATGACGTGAAATGTTGGGAGGAATATCTCAACCTTCGTCCTACAAGTTCAGAAGAGTTATTCTGTGGCCAGGTTTGATTACAGGATTTTTAAAAATACACGAAAAATTAAAATAGATTCTATCGCTTGTTGATGAAACATTAATTAGTTTACCGATGTTGTAAGTTAATGACAGTAATAAAATTTTACCTGTTACATGAGAGTATGGTAGAGGTTCAGTGAGAACAGTTTCAACATTGTTTCAATATTCCTTCTTTATTTAAAAATATAACTTTAAAACATTTGAAAATTTTATGCATAATACGTCATAGTAGAACAACAATTAGTTGAGTAGTGTTGATAAACAACCTTCAATTTTCTTGAATAGGGCAAGTAACACATCATTTGAAAACTCCTTTGATTGGAAAAGACATCAGCAAGCTTTGTTATTATCAACAGGAAGCGTATAGTCTCACCAGCTGCGATCTAGTGGGAAAACCTTCATTTTCCGTTAATGGCAAGATGGGTCAACTTATACATAATTTTATTTACAACAATACTATATATTTGAAAACTGAAAAAAATAATTTGCATGTTATCGAGTTTTGAACGATCATATTCTACAAATATAACACTCCTTAGCGACGTTTTATGTTATCGAATTAAATGTTCGAGATTCCCTCCACTAATTACAGAATGTGATAGTCCAAAACTAGATAACACACAAACTATTTATTGGGTTTTCAAATAAATAGTATTTAAAAAAATAAAATTATAGGAGCTTTCAAATGATGGTCAGTTGACCCATCTTGCCATTAACGGAAATCGAAGGTTTTGCCATTAGATCGCGGTTAATTTGGCTTTACGCTTCATATTGATAGCAACGAGGCTTCCTGATGTCTCTTCCCCTTTATAACGGGTTGTTGAGGGTATTCGTAACGTTTAATAGGGTAAAATATTACATCTTTTGAGAATTTCCAATGCAGAATTAGGATACATTTCAAAGTATTCGGTGAAATTCCAAAAAAGATAACATTTTTACAAATAGAATCAAAGGAGCTTTCAAATGATGTGTTACTTACCCTCATGTTGCCATTGAAGAAACGTTTGAAGGTTTTTGCCATCAGACAGCAGAGATTGGGGCTGAACGGTTAAATTTGACCACAATAATTCGTTCCCGTAGAAACTAAAGTTGATGTGTTTCGTGACATTTCAATTAAATTACTAGATTACGAAATAAGGGTGGCGGAAACTTTTCGTTGGACCACCCTGTATATTTTTCATCAGGTTTTAAAGATTAGAACATTCGCAATTGGTTGAAACGTTTGCCAGTGAATCTCTTCTCTTGCCTCTTGTCATAGGAACAATATTTTTGTACTTTAATTGTTTATCAATGCTACTAAATTAATTGTTGTTCTACTATGATGTATTATGCATAAAATTTTCATATATTTTAAAGTTATATTTTTAGGTAAATTTCGAAGAAAAATATACCTATTGAGATCGGTACGATATCTAAGTATATATATATTAACACGCTACCGGCCATAATTTTGAAGATATTTGAACCAAATTCTTATGTGTTGTTTCTAGGCTTAATGGCTCGGTTAACTTCGTTAATGAGCAAAATCGGTCGCCATCTTGGATCCAAAATGGCCACCGAACCCATTGTTGTATAGAATACACAGCCTAAACCGTTGGGGCTATTGAAATCAAATTTGGCATAAAGGTACAACATCACTGTTTGGTTACCTAATGATTTCAAAGACGCCATCTTGGATCCAAAATGGCGGAAGCAAGAAATCTATTTTCCATATCGTTTGAGCTAGAGATACGAAATTTGTCATAAAGGTGTATTGTCACTAGTAGTTCAATAAAATATTACGAAATGTTGAAAAAGTCGCCATCTTGGATCCAAAATAGCCGCCGAACCCATTGTTGTATAGAATACACAGCCTAAACGGCTGCATCTAGAAATATCAAATTTGGTAATACTGTACATTATCACTTGTATGTTACTAAAATATTGCATGATGTAAAGACGCCATCTTGGATCCAAAATGGCGGACCTAAAAAAATTCACACCGGATCAATGTTGAAACTGTTCTCACTGAACCTCTACTATACTCTTATAAAACAGGTGCAATTTTATTACCGCCATTCATTGCCAACATTATTAAACTATTTAATGTTTCAACAAGCGATAGAATTTTATTTTAATTTTTCGTATATTTAACAAACCCTGTAATCAAACCTGGCCACACAGTAACTCTTCTAAAGTTGACGAACAAAAGTATATGTCTTTGAGGTATTCCTGCGAACATTTCACGTCATTTGGACAATAATACCAGAAATTATTCATATTTTTATGGAACTCTGCGATTTAAAATGACAGTACGACTAGGAACTATCATGGTTTTAGACCCTTCTTTGACATCATATATCTCTGGAATGAAAAGGAGTACAAAAGTGACATTTTACAATTCTTTCTAACTTGACTCATACTACTTGCGGAAAGAAAATAATTCAAATCTGAGAAGGCCGACCTGGCAGATTTTTTAAATTTATGTGATTTGAGTTGGAATGTTCTTTAAAATGTTTAATTACAATTGAGGCCGGAAACGTTATCGAGGGAGTGGAAAGTTACAAGAACAGCAGAAAAACATGTTTTCATATTTTTTTAAAAAATAATTTCAAGAAATACAAAATTCCAAATATCAATATCTGTATGACCTTCATTATACAAATATATCTTCCAAGTGGATATTGAGAAAGTTTTATCCAAGTACATCGCTGGGTTATCCAGAGACTTTTATTTTGCACAACACTCAAGAGATTCAAATAACTTGTTGATTTAATATGCTGTCAGTTGGCAGAAATGTCACTTCAAACATATTTTCTAAATAACTGAGCCTCGTATTTAATTCCATTATTTAATTTCCACTAGGTTTTGGCAAAGACAATTTAAATTTCAACTTGCATTAGAAAACCTATATTTAAATTTGATTTGATTTTATCTAAGTGTAGTAATCGCGAAATATAATGACAAGTGCATTTACTAACTAACAGAAAGAAATCACAAAAATGTAGCTGTCTATAGCAGGTACCTAATCACCAAAGTTGCTAATTTAAATTAAATGTGGGAGGGGAGATCACATAATTACAAAGAAAAAAATAAATGGAAAACGTCTGATGCAGCTGATGTAATGACGCCAAAGCGCATGTGAACGAAAACATGATAAACTCTCATCAAGGGAGAGAAAGATAGAGTTCTCATTTTATTCTAGTTATCTCCTGTCGAAAGTCAAAGGTTACAACATTTTAGATAAATATGTGAACCACAAATGTTTGCCGGTCAAGCCAACTGGCTTCATTAAAACTGCAAGAAAATGGTAAACACATTATAGCAACTTATCAATGATCGTGTTGTGGGAATTTCCTTTTGTATAGTGCGAAATATATAACTAAAAATTACATTGCATTCGTTTGTGCTTGAAATAATTTGTCTCTATATTCCTCTACATTGAGGGCTGTATGATATATAACAACTACTCTGTCAATTTTTTCCTCAGAATTGGTTACCAGTTATTACAGATAGTTTGTTGGTCATTTATAAAACCTAGTTGACCAAACAGTGGCGTAAATATGAGGCTCTGTTATCATTAAGATCTATTCTATTGGAAAATGCTACAAGCACATCATTCATATCTCAGTACCAATAGGGTAATTTTGAATAATTGACTTGGGGAATATCGATTTCAGAAATCGATCCCCGTGAAAACAACATAACTTTAACATGGGTGCAGCCTATAAGTGCAAACTCGAAAACAGCAGGGCAAATGCGCTAAATTGTTAGAAGGAAAACAAAATTTATCAGTGTGAACAAAACCATGTTGTAATAAAAACATTACTCACTTTTCAACGAAATGTGGCAACATCTACATGTGATTTTGTTGGTATTTGAAACGACTGAAGTAGTCGTGTGGTCTCAGGCGTTCCGCCAGCGTCTCCAAGGTCGCGGGTTCGAATAGCGCCTAGAGCATGGGTTTGTGGATTTTAACATGCATTGCACTCATGTAGTCATGACGTGCCTGAGCTAAAAATTACAAAAATGGCACATACAAAATCAAGTTTTCCAAATTTTTTGCTAGTATTTGAGGCCTACATACCTATTGTTAGGTACTCCAATCCGATTACATAATTTTCGCTGTGTAATCATTCCATTGTCTTCTTTACGAACTGGTCCGTCTACCTTTCGAGATCTTTTCATTTGTTATCTTCAGGTAAACTTCTGTACAGAGCGATGTGTCATTTCTAACATGTTTTTCAAGTATCTCTAGTATAAGTTGGATGTATTTGCCATAAAAGGAAAATTTGAAAGGGCCTCAGACCAAAACTTGCGAGGGAAATTGGAAATATCTTTACTCATGTATTGAGTACGAAATATGAAAATTTAGATGTCACAGAACGCATCTTCTATTTAACTCGTTGTAAGAAATAGGAATAAAAAAAATTAATTTCCTATAATTTAAGATTCGTTATCAATTATAATAAATCACCAATGTCACGATATTTTTCTGTGGCAAGACTACTACTATAAGTGAAATCCTGAACCATAAGTAATAGATAAGTGACATTTATCAAAGCAGCAAGAAACATCCAGAGAGCTGACCATGCGTCTCTATCTCAAAATCTTGTAGCAGCACTTTGGGAGCAAAGTCAATTCCAAAGAATGATCCATGATCTGTTGTTGATTATATGCCACATCATTTAATAATAGAGTTTAGTTTTAGATGGCAAGAAGCAAAATGTGACCACCTATATTATTATTATTACATATGAAATACATAAAAAGTATAAAAATTCTGAAAAATCTTAGGACACACTAAAAAACTTAGGCTATCCTTCATTAGTTGTTACAAATCTTAACCTAAACCTCTGCTTGTATTATGGAGGGTAACTGTATAAATGATTCAGCTCTCCGTATTGACATTATGCCACGGTACTGTGCCTACATTGCTACATTTCTTTTACACGTTTTCAATAATAAAAGTTACAGCCCATAACAGCGAATTTTGCATCCTGATACCGTATTTCAAAAGCGCAAACATTTTCCCGTTCTCGTTTCTGTAATGCTCCGTTTAATATTCGTGCTCATACATGAATCAGTTTTAAAATAAGGTACGGTTTGGAGAGATTTTGTGTTAGAATAGATTCCGTGGATGCAAGATAGGAGTAGCGTTCACGAGAACTTCATTGCAAGTATAATTCACTGACAGGTCGATTAAGACGTTCAATGAGATAATACATGATCAATTGTTTGGGTATGATAGAAAGTGCTTGAATTTTCAGAAATGTTATGTATCATATACTTTCAGAAGAAACGCTTCATTGTAAAGTACTTCGTTATTTGCAAATCAAGAGTATCTGGATTCATCGTTGACAATAGTTTGGCATGTAGTTTGCGCTATGTGGTTGAGCAATGTCACCTACGCAATGAGGATAGCTCAACCCTGGAAAAAGTGGAGAATGCCTTCTACGCAATGAGAAGAAATAGTGTACATTCACATAGATGCTAAAGCCTTGGTTAAATTGATAACTTAATGAATCGTGAAATTCTACTGTTCCTACTTATAACTAATATTGAACCAAATATTTACTTTTCAAAATGTTATTTGAAAAAAGGAGAAAGTTTCAAATAATGTACGGGGATAGATAAATCGAAACACAAGTGAAAAAAAAAATGTTCTTCAGGCGAGATACACTTGGATCATTCCATTTAAAGTAGTCCAGTGTTCGTTAAGTTGGTTGTTCGACCATTTTATTTTTTTACAATTTTTTGTGTGATTACCCTTATGTATTAGTAGTTTAAAACCACAACTTTTTTTTTTCACTTCACTTCTTTCGGTCATGGTGACCTTATTTGTGTTATAGTGGGCACCAAATTGTCAATACGCAGGCATTTAAGGAAATTTCAGTTTCTCAGCCCAGTTAAGTCGTAGCTTCTCGGATTAATAACTATTGGACTCAGCATACTACAGGCTAGTTGTAAATGGTAACACGGATCCCTACTACTCCATGTTGTAACTCTAATATGGATTCCAAAATGCTGTTGGACAAATTTTCAAGATCACTTTCTATATAGAAGGGATTCTTTCTGTTTGAGAATCTGTTTCCGGACACATATAGTACTATAGTCAACGCCTACAAAATTTTAAGCCTAAGACTTATTTCCTTTCTATATTATAGAGGCTTAAACATATGATTTTATAATATTATTTCAAAGTTGAAAATATTTGTTGGCGGACCAGATAGGAATCTGAAATTACCACAGATACTAGTCATGTAGAATAGTATTATGCTGCAAAATTGTGGGCTTTGAGATTTCACTCTTAACAGAGTTACAGCAACTTTATATCTGGGAATTTGAGAAGAGAATCGATAAAAGTTTAGCGTAGAAAATAATAGAAACGTAAAATGCTTTTCGAAATTTTATATATAGTTGGGAACATGGCCGCTCCCAGCGCCAGTCCTCTCTGTCAGTCTTCTCTCCTATTCTGTGAACACGCCTTCGCCGGAATATTACTGCATTGTTATTGTGTTTCTACACCTGCCTTGAAATTGTAGTATGTAAATAGTTTTCTCTACCGTATTTTATCATCTTATGTATCTTTTGGCGTGTTATATGGCATGTATTCTCTTCTCAGAGTGTTGCAATAAAACGAAGTCCTTCCCAGATATAAAGTTGCTGTAACTCTGTTAATAGTGGAATCTCGAAGTCCACATTTTTGCAGCATAATACTATTCTACAGGACTAGTATCTGTGATAATTTGAGATTCCTATCTGGTCCGTCAACAGATATTTTCAACTTCAAACTTTAGAATAATATTAGAAAATCATATGCTTAAGCCTCTATAATATATAGAAAGGAAATAAGTCTTAGGCTTAAAATTTTGTAAGCATAGACTATAATACTCTATGTGTCCCGAAACAGATTCTCAAACAGAAAGAATTCCTTCTACATAGAAAGTGATCTTGAAAATGTATCCATTGTCCAACAGCATTTTGGAACCAACATTAGAGTTGCAACATGGAGTAGTAGGGATCCATGTTACCACTTACAACTAGCCTGTAGAATGATGAGTCCAATAGTTATTAATCCAAGAAGCTACGACTTACCAGGGCTGAGAAACTGAAGTTTCTTTAAATGCCTCTATACTGAGAATCTGGTGCCCACCATGACACAAATAAGGTCGCCATAGCCAAAAGAAGTGAAGCGAAAAAACGGGATTTGTGACGTACAAACACCGTGGTCGTGGATTTTCTCGGGGTTCTCCCGTTTACTCCCACTTTCTTCATTCTACCAATTCATTACCCATTCGGTCTGAGTCAAAATTGCCTAAAACCTTAAAAATAATTTAAAAAAAAGACATATCTTCTACACTAAGTATAGGAACAAGTTGGTTTTCTAATACAAAATTGATATATTGTATCCAGTAGTGTATATATTTAAAAAAAATAAAACAGCGAAAATCAGAGAATCAATGTTACTCCTACAATCTTCATCTGACAAACAGAAAATCACTTTTCATTTCTGCATGAATCTGCTTACTCACTACTAAAATTCGGTTATGTTGAATTCTCCTTTAAATTACGACAAAGAATATCACAAATTTAAGCAAAAGCACAAATTTAACTTCTTTCAAGTAAAATATTTAACTTCGTTACCAACAACAATAATACAGACACTCGTTACCCTATGAGCCAGATAAATTCATAAACCATTTATCTTATAGATAAAAATTTCTCGAGAATAGAAGTTCAGAAAATGACCTCAGGAAAAAAATAATGACTAGACTTGCATGATTTAATTCTCTGATAGGGACATTAGAACTTCTCAAGCAAAAATATTATTTGTAACAAAATGTTGATAACTTAATATAGATATTATGAGTATACTGGCAATCGATATAAAAATTTGCCCAGACATTTTCCGATAGAATGCTGAAGACCTATTGTAAGTTTACACAAAGGTATGTTTATAGTACATCCTAATTTAAAGGACGCCACACAAAATTAATGGAAAAGGTATTTTGGTCAAATTCTTTGAAACTTTGTATTTCGCTAGTTTATAGCTTCCTGAAAAAAGTCTTAACGGACAAAAGTCATGAAAACTGAATTCAGAGCTTCTGCCAAACTAAACAAGTGTAGGATTACCTGAAGCTGCTTATAATGTTTTTGTAAAATAGGTATCCGAGTTTCAGTTATTATTGTACCTCTAAAGCTGGATAAAGGATTTTAGATACGTGTGCACATTATTGCACCAACCATCTGGAACTTGGACTATGCTTGACACCAATAATGTGTAATGTATCCATGAACTCAAGTTTTGGTTAATGTAAATAATGCTCGCAATGCAGATATTAACTTTAAAATCTTACACTGTAGCTAGCGGTGATCGAGTCAGAAGAATCCTTTCATTACAAGCTGAGAGGGTAAAGAATTATGTATGTTAGAGGTTGTTGTTTTTGGTTTTCAACTTATTTTTACTAGGATTTCAGTTTATTTCTGTCTTTTTTCTTATGACACTTTATTTCGTTTGAATATTACATAGTCGCTAACTGGATCGAAGCGAAACAAGACAAACTATTACCCAATTATACAAATTGCTTTCAAAATTAGGTACGCGAAATATACCACAAAATAGTGCCACTAAAGAAAACCTAATAGATCCCAACAAGCATGTTTCGAAAACTGCTTTGCATTCGAGAAAATCCACTTTGAATATCAAAGTTCCATTTTTCCTGCAAAATTGCATATATTCAGACTACCTAAAAATCCAAGATCTGCTCTATATTCTCGATAATGTCCCTAATAAGAATCCTATTGCAAAACGTAAATATATGTTTCTGAAATTAGGCAAGAAAATAGCTTTGTAATTCGGTGTTACGTCATTGTAAAGACTTGTTCACTCGAAATGAATAAACTTGATCGCCGCTGTGCAGGTAAACATTTTGTGAACAATATCTATCTTCTAATAAATTCAAGGGCATTTTGCATATAACTTCTTCGATATAAGCGAGTAACGTGACAGATTTACGTAGATTAAAGCAAATGACTATCAGCAATAGGAGTACTATTGGATTCTATCCCGGCTCCGCCAAAGATTCCTCTTTCCTAGTGTTCAAAACTTACTAACTGAATTTGACTTCGAATTTTATTTATGGCTTTTAGGCATCTAAGGTTCAGGTCGGGATAGGAGAGGGAGAAGGATGCGAGAAGGTGTCGCCCAGGGCCTAAGTTTAAGGTGCTATCGCGGCATTTGCCTGATGTGACTAAGGAAAAACACTGGAAAAACATCAGTCAAGATGGTTGGGCGCTAGGATTGAAATCACGACCTTAAAAATGCTAAGCCAACGCTCTACTGCTGAACCATGGCCACTCGGTAAAACCCACTATTTAAAAGTTATATAACTTGTATGAAAGTGTGTACAAAATGTTTTCAAATAGTGCTTAGTGGTGAGAAATAACAGAAGAATATTTGAAACGTACTGTACAAGATTGTACTGTGTTTTACAGTGTTGTATTGCTCAGATGCTAGATGATTTCTCAGTGCCAACTTCTAATTTAATCTATTACTAATTATATTTTGTGTTACCAGTGCCAATTAGCTTCCTGTAATCATCTTTAAGGTAAAGAATTACACATAAATATATATATTAACGGTAAATATGACAGAATTATCAATGAAAGTAACTCGCAATTGCTTTAATTTCTGAAGTTTTAAATTTGTGTTGTTTGTTTCATGACTTTTAGAACACGAGGCTTTCTTCAAGATGCTTTGAAGATTTCTGTTACATCATCGGAAGGATTTGTATTGCGCTTTGTTTATGTTAGTAAATGTAAAGAGATAATTTATCATTGTGTGTACATAGGAATTTTATATTATGTTAACTGTGAGGCTTAGAAGCAAAAGCTGCAATCTCCACTCCAGAAAATTTTACGGGAGAGCCAAAAGAAAATTGATGGTGGTAAATATAATAGTATATGGGTACTTTTTCCTGTGATTCCTACGCAAAAAGCTACAAAATACACAAAGAATTAGGGCTTTACCTTCATTAGACATTTTTATGTATACAATTCCATCAAAATCTCAGTTTTCCAACAAATGGAGATTGCAGCTTTTTCTTCTAAGCCCCGCAATTGATATGCTCCATTAAAACGGAAGGAAAGTAAAGGAACCATTGCGGTATTCGAAAAGTCACAATTTGGCATGAGCAGGACTTCAACGTGCTCCGTCGTAATGCGAGGTCAAGCCATCCTTGTAAAAACAAACAGAAATTTGTAAAAAAAAAAAAGTTATTTTTTTCTTTAACATTAGAATGGAAAACATTATCCACGCACAGGACCGTAGCCAGGGGGTGGGCACCCGGGCACGTGCTCCTCCCTTTACGGGCTGAGAATTAATCCTGGTAAGGTAGCTGTAACCAAGGGTCTAGTTGGTTCATGGGCACACTTTCTCTAATTGCAACGTACAGTTTGACCAAGACATATTCACACGGCAAAGGCATGTTACAGCGCAAGATTTTTCTTTTCAGAACTACCTTCAGAGTTGGAGGGCTGCGGAGAGTCCACTTGAAAACACTTCCGGTACGGCACAGAACTTTGCGTAAACAGAACGTTTGAGTAAACAATACTTTTGCGTATGCACATCGCTAACCGGGGCTGCGCCCCCTAGCTATGAATAACTACTAAAACTCCAAAACAGATCACGTACGAGCACAGATGAGAATAAGGGCGCAGAGATACAAATTATCTGTGGTACTGAGCTCCCTTCGAATTGAAAGAGCAAACTTGTCTGTGCTACTGAGCTCCCTTCGAATCGAAAGAGCAAAATTATCTGTGCTACTGAGCTCCCTTCGAATCGAAAGAGCAAAATTCTCTGTGGAATATGACATGAATATGAACAATACTAATGACTCTTGACAGCACGTGATCAATTTGTGCACAGAACGCGCGTTCAGTGCAAAGCTGTTTCCCCATAGCCTTTCAGAAGCTAAAATTTCGAGTATAAACAATAGAAGTTCAGAAAGTACAATAACAAGAATAGCTATAGACAATTTTCGGCTTCTGGAGCAAACTGCAACGTTTCGTTTTCATGATAATAGAGGACAAACAGATCACTCTACACAAATAGGTAAATGTTAAAAAGTGAGCAAAAGACTTGCTCAGAATACCTTGGATATTTTCTTTACAAAATTCCCCGAGAATCGGTTATGGAGTGTCCGTTTCCAGTAATTTGCACACAGATGAAACCCAAACATTATCAGTAGAATTGATTATTTGAGTCGAGAATTTGGGCATAGTGTGGCGGGTCCTTTGGACACGAGTAACTGTCTGTCGATCGATAATACTCTGTCCAATCTTGACGTTGAACTATACCTAAATTCAAATACTGAAATCAGTGGCACTTTAAAGTGTATTTTTTTTTATCGAGGTGTTGGGAATGAAAAAAAAATCCAAACGAAACTGTCGAAGATTATTTTCGATGCGTTATGTATTTTCCATTTCTTCATAATCTTTGTCAGCGAACACAAGCCACTGCTTGACAAACATCAGTCGGAATGTCTTAAATTGAGATACTTTTTGTGGAACAATATTGTAGAAGAAGATGCAGACTTCAATTGCTGCATCTCTAGACCTTTATAGCGATGATTTGCAAGAAAGAGTATTGTTTTGACCGAATTTCAAGTGTGGGGAAACAATTCGAAGAAACTTTCTAACGGAGTGTTTTTGTGCTGTTGAGTCTAGTACACTGCTCAAAGGAATTGTGTTCTTATGTCTACACTCTATTAGAAATTCTCGCAACATTTCCCATTACAACTCGTGCGCCTGAGCGTTGTTTCTGAAGGAACATCACTTCAAATGTTATACTCGCTCTTCAATAACAGCGGAGAGATTGAATGGTTTGACACATAACTATGTTAATGTAAATATTGAGGATATGCTGAATCGAATGGGTAGAGACAAGCGACGGCTGCAAATTTCACCGTAAGGAATGCCATTACAACTAAAGTTTTCCTTTGATCTCAAAAGGTTTTCTTTTTCTTCAATATTCTGCAAGGCAGTATTCCTGATTTCCAACTATCCAACCATTGATAGAATTGTTATAAAACGCCCTTAGTTAAGGTACATTTTGGGTTTCTTATGAGAGTGATGGTTTTACTTATACCTTCGTCCATACGTACGGAGTGGGCACATGTAAAAAAAAATTAATTAGTACATATGTAGAATAATAATAATAATAGAAAAAATACTTTCTCCAAAAATTAAATTTACATAGACCTACTTGAAAATTTATTTCGCGTGATTCTTGGCTATTTCCAGTATATCCCTTCCTTCTCAACTCATTCCAAAGCAGGGATTCTGCTAGAGTTTTCAGTTTTTAGGAGCGTAAAACCAGAGCTAGGGATGGTAGTGTAAGTAGAGTTTTGTGAAGTTTCTATCGGTTTTTAACAGTAAAACTTTTAAGTTAGGGGTAGGCTCAACGATTTCGAGGGGTGACATCCCCAGGGGTGAGAGGATGTGGGTCTAATCACTACGCCTTTGCTTTTACTCGTTTCGCTAAGTTTGTCATGGAATAAGAGCTAAAAAGTTCACTGTGCCCCTCCCTTTCGAAAATCCTGGCTACGGGCATGTCCACGCATTAGTCTGGTGGAACTGAGGGAAACCTGTGGGAGATTTAGTAACCGTTCATAACTAATTACTTATGAGGTTAAATATTAATACAACTTAAAAGCTAATCAAATTTAATTTAAATCAGATCTTTAAATGTTCTTAATTACGAACATATTATGGAAAATAGTAAAAGAAAAAGGAGTTCGTGCAGACTGTAGACCAAGTGTACTATGTCATAAATTCAATCAAGTTAATAATAAATAAATAAATATTGGATTACTTACCATGTATAGCGACACCTGTCAATCAAAAGCAAATCGTGTTGTCTGATACGAAGCTCTTTCGCGCCGTAATCCACAATCACTTTTAGAGCACCAGTGTAGAACGTTAACTAACGTAGCTGACCTTGGAATTGTTTCAGCATTGTTTTCACCGTTAATGTATGACCATGAAAGGGGAAATAATACACGGGAAAATCACGTGTATATTTAAGTGATATAGTCACTACATAAATACAAACTGGATGCAGTGATTAACACACAGCATTGCCTCAACATATAGCAGAATTAAAAAAGTCTTTTAGCATAAAATCTCCAGTAATTCAATTTTCTTCTTCTACTGTTACATACCAGACAAGGGAATTTCTGGAACAGTGCATGCTGATACACAATGAATTCTTAATTTCATGAGTTAACATGCGTTCCTTTGTATTGTGGTATAATTTACGATTTTGGTGATTTGAAACAGATATTTGAATTGAAGTAAGCCGTATACACATACAGTAAAGCATGCAATTTAATTCTAGGTAATGGTAAATGCACGTAGTTTCTGATTAGGTAATTTAAAAGAAATATTAAATGCAAGTTTACCTTTGTTTTCGGCAGCAAGCGGCGATTTTCGGGGTTCATGGAATGTAATTAATATATTCGGACATCCATTTCCATACGTGTAACTGTTTCCGATCCGTCAAGAAACAAGTAAATATTTGTAACAATAAAATATAGTTATTTGCTAATGGA
>JAGDQP010011005.1:0-54131 GCA_022664845.1 Lepisma saccharinum
AATTCCTTCGAAAAGTTGATGGGAAAGCAGTTTTCTGGATTCGTAAATCTTCACTCTTATGAGCGAGGAAGAGTAATACAAAATATGAATTAAAATTGCAAATAGGAACACGATGAAAGAAATTGCTTATGAAAGTCGCTTTTAAGATATTTAAGGAAAAGAAGAGTTTTCAAGGTGAACATAAAACGATTTTCAACATAAAAATAGTTTAAGGAAGCTTGAACTTGTGGTGGAAATAGTGAAAATTCACACCACAAACTCTTTTGTCAATGACATTACTATAATGCTTGACAACACAGAAAGTCATACATAACAAACGCAATAAACAATCTGTTGAATTATCTTTAAAACGAAAGGTTAAAAGTCTAAGTCAGGTACCGAACCGAGGATAATAAAATTTTGAAATAAGCATACTACTAGCATATACCTTAATGCTCGAGATAGACCTTGTTCACAAGATTCTTTAAAATTTAGCAGTCAATAGTTTCGAACGGAATCATGATTAACCGTATACAGAAGCCAAAAAAAATAATTTTGATTTTAGTATTTTGCACATGCTAAATTTGATTTATGCTTTTAATTATGAATTAATTAATAGTAAAATCCTTGAAATGTTCAGCAAAAAGACAGTATAGTAATTATGTTGTAGTATTATATCACAATACGTATTTCAGTATTGCGTTATTTTAGTAGTCTTATATTGAAAAAAAATGTTTAGTTTTGTTTAAAATATAATTGTTTCTTTAGCATATACTTTCGTATGAAACTACAGTATATAAATTACAATGTCTCCGGCTTAACGGAATCGCCCTTGGATACATCAAATTCTGCACTCTTGAGTATTAAGTTAATTAACTGGAAACCGTTTTTTCGTCTCCTTAAGTCATTTGATATTTCCGTAAATAAAAGATTATGAATCAAAAAGAAGCATTTACTTTTTAAACCTGTCATCCCCGACGATTTCTAAAATATCAGTTATTTTGGTTCCCTTCTGGAACGACTCGATTCGTCTTTAAATGTCACTCCTTTCCATCCCCCTTGGGCTGGGCCTTAACTTGGATTCCTAAGGACATCGAAAGTGTTAGTGTTAGCGTGGAACTCAGCGACCTCCAAAACTATGAATTCGACACTTATATCGGTCGTCTTCGACTATTTCTAAAATGCCAACCCTTTTCACTCCACAACCCCTGGTAGAACTGTCGATCGCCCACCAAATACGAAATTAATTTAATTCTGGGAAGATGTTCCTAAAGAACGGTTTTCCGAGTTCTATGATCTTGCACCAAATTGCATTTCTAAATGTGGATCCATATACATATGTGGCCAAACGTTTTCATTCATTAATGTAAAAAATGTCGTTTAAAATTCAGGGATACACTTGAGGTGTTATTTTTCAATAAGAATTGTACTTAACATTGACAAATTGTTTTAAGTGAAAAGCAGAGAAAGGAGCAAGATATTCATAGTATTATTTTTTAGTATTGTCTTTTTATTATAACAGCACAGTTTATTTAAGATGAAAACGTTTCTGGGGCTGCGGGTGAAAGGTAAATTTTATAAATCCTAAGGGAAAATATAAGCTGTTTGAAACATTTTTAATTTCTGCGTGTTACTGGTATTATTTCCTTTTTACTGGTATTTTCATTGTAAATATTTTCTCTGATTTAACTATAAAATGGCAATTTTCTTAAGTTTAAATTGA
The DNA here is from genome assembly GCA_022664845.1 of Lepisma saccharinum. NCBI lineage: Eukaryota > Metazoa > Arthropoda > Insecta > Zygentoma > Lepismatidae > Lepisma > Lepisma saccharinum. Next base: position 1,703 of record JAGDQP010011005.1, read on the forward strand.
GGGTGCCATCTAACTGTCTAAACATTTTTTTTAAAAAAAAAGCGATGCTACTACTTAAAAATTATTTTCCATATAAGTTTATAAAAATTGCTGGTGTTTTAGAGGTTTGTCCGATAAAATATTTGTGTTCTGCTCCTTCGAAGTTGAAACTAAATTATAGATTTGTTTGAATCAATTGATGTTACGTACTTCCATTAAGTTGTCTAGGGTACATAGTATTGGAAAAGTGATTTAGTTTATACATTTTGTAAAGTACGCGTAAACAGAGACGTTACGAATTCAATGCTTTATGGTAGGACAATCTGTCTACATCTTGGTCCATACAATTCTACATGCTTCTGCAAAAATGTTGTTGCACATAGTACGTAGAAGTAAGTGTTCCAAATATAGAATCAAATATTTTATTTCAGACTATTCTGACTGAGTAAGGTTACTGAAAGAGTGCGTTCCGGCATTACACTTAATGGCCAAAATATGCAAACTCTTCATTCAATGAAACCTTCACCAGAACGAGATCAGTTGCTGCGAAGTATAGACAACATACTGAAGATTCTTAGTGCTCCTAAGTATTTCACGCCAACAAACCTACTGAAAAAGGATTCCCTTGCCAAGTGTCTGAATCTAGCTAAAATGAGACAATACTCCACCAACTTCCCGATACACAGAAGACTGCTTCCCTGAACGTTGCATATCGTCCATGTAAGCACCAAGTTAAGGAGAACGTGGCAAATAGCCATTGTGTTTGTTGGAAGATGTACAGAAAAATATTTTTCATTGGCACAATTTTTTTTTGTTTAATTTTCTACCATTACCAATGCCAAACAGAGTTGGCAGAGGTAACGTTCTACATATATGACAAATGCTGGGAACATTGATATTCAGAAGACAAGGAATGTATACAGTAGGGGTGATCAAACTCAGTATTGCCCAATTATCTTACCACAAGTGCTAAATTAACTTATTTCTTGCCAATTTACCATCCTACACATGCCCTTTCTCTATTCGTAATTATTTACAGCTTAAATTTGCATAAGAATGTGATATTGCTATAATATGTACCAGATAAGACTAGCTACTAAAATCCAACAATTTGTGTTTATTTGTTTCAATAAATAATTACGTTTTGCATAAAATACTGCCAAATTACCTGATTTTAGTTGGTTCACATCTTCGTAAATAACTACATTGCAAAGTTCTAATTATGTAATTTACAATCCCACTACTTCATTACATAGAGAGTTAGCGAGGCGGATTTGAATTCATCGTCTAGTGTTACAGGAGCATCGCGAAAATGCAATTCAGTGTAATACTATTTAATTTCTATTCGCAGTACTAATAGGCTGTATTGATTAACTTTCAAACTACGAGATGGTAGCAATAAAATAAATGTTCAGTTTTTGGTACGTTTATATTTCATGGTAAACTGTTTGCTCTTTAGAAATGCAGGATATTGCAAAATAAAGAATGATGAAAATCTTATCTCGATATAATTACAGGCCTCCACAAGAAACCTGATTTCACATATTTTTAAACAACAAAAAAGAATAAAAGTAGATAAGGTTAGGGTACATTTTAGTTCCTGTGATAAGAAGGGTTTAAAATATTTAACAGCTAGTTAAATATACTAATAGCTACACTGAAATTGGAGACAGTGTTGTTTATACGCAGTTTATCAACTTTAAATTAGCCTATTCTACAAAAACCACTTTAATGTTATATTTTTCTGCTAATTTTCTGATAACACTAACATGGCTTATTCATTGTATAAGGTACGCTTTACGGTAGATGTACGCTTTCGTTGCATTTAGCATACTTATTTTACCATTTTACATCCGTCCTTTTAACAATAACTTTCACCTCAGAAACCTCTATCTCAGGAAATACTAGGGCACAAAAATATTTGAAGTGTTGGGAAATTCCTACCGAAACAAGGTCAAAGCTGCATAGATCAGCCTCTCTGCCCGTCCGTTCGTCGACAACTATCAAACTCAGGAAGTACTAACTCAGGAACTTTAAGGCTACTACGGTCCTTGAGGTGTGATTCCAAAGGTTTCAGCAAGACGAAGTCAGGATGGGCGTAGTTCGTGTCTATCCGTTCGTCCATCCGTCGAATATTCTTACTCAAGAACTAATAGGACTTAGAAAATGTTTGAGATGTTGTTCAAAATGTATCAAAGTGCATAGAACTCCGTCCATCCACCGAAAACTTTCCGCTGAGGCACTATTTACTCACTTGAATCGAAGATACAAGGGGATTTAATTTCTTGAGAGTAACAAGTGTGGAAAACCGAAACGATTAATGCTGAAACATTGCGGTAGCCCTTGTGCACAATGATATTCGCCTCATATGTTTAGTGTCGTAAGTTGAAAATCAACAGATTCTTTTCATTTTGTTAAACTTTTTCCTTGTAAATATTTTACGCTTGCGTCAACACCAAAACAGACACTCAGAAACTGATTTCAGAAACTGGGTTCGAGAATTCAAATTATGATATCATTTCTAATCTGGCGACTTTTGAGATGGCAGGACCTTTCCCTTTAATTAGCTTTCTCCAATATTTTAAGAGGTGAGGCGAATTGGTACTAAAATCCTAATAGGGCTACGTTGGTACTAAAAACCAGTCCAATAGCTAGAGAAACTGAAATAGAATGTACGGGGGTCCAACCGACGCAGAGCTGAATCGTGTTACCGGTTCAATCTTTGACAGGGTCAATGCTTGGGACGCTGTCTAGAAAAAGGCAGGGATTTAATTATTTCCTTATTATAAAATGTTTCAGTTTATAGAGTAATTAATGAAGTTAATTTTATCAAATTGCATTATTATCTATATGACGGAGAACCTGGTATTGGGCTTTGTTGGGTTTGGTCTTTTCATCATCATATATTTTTTTTTCTAATAGGTTTAAGCATTTTATTCTTATCCAATTATATTATTAGTTCTATGTGTGTATATTATTGTTATTATTATTATTGTGTTGGTCTGTTGGAGAGAATTATTATTATTAACATTATTTTATTTCCTTTTTTATCGGAATACTTTCAGTTTTGCAATCTAAGGTGCACTATGACCTAAAGTTAGACAGCCCATCTGCCACTTACGGCAATGATGCAAATCACTTTGAAGTTTTATTCGTGAACTGGGAACATAGTCTGCTCCTCGAGGCTGGCGGAGGAAGAAGCTTTGGTTGTTCCAAAACCACTCTCGTGATTTTAAGTTGAAAAGAAGCAGGGGTGGCAGGAGGGATTATTGCCCTTCGGGCCATCTAGTGAACAGAGTTTGTACCTACGGTGACGCAAGCAGGGTGTTACTCCCCAGAGTACAGTAAATATGACGCCAGAAAGTTATTTACAGTAGTGAGAACATGTGGAAATAGTCTTATATGCACAGAAAGAAAGAAAAGGACGCCATAAGTGTATAAATACCCTCATCGGAAAGAATTTTGTGTTTAGTGTATTAAATAGGATAAAAGCATTCAAATCATTTAGCACTCTAGAATATGAAGTTCATGTACGTAAGTTTACTTCTCAAGGAATCTCACATTCATTGATTCTAACCACAGGAACAAGACTGATCACCGTGCAAATTGTGTCAAGATTTGATCACTGGGTAGCAGAGTTAACTCATTCTGGTGACTTTGGTCGAGACCATTTCCCGAGTCATCCCGAGCCACTCACCGGGTTACCTATGTTCGGGTGAGACTGGGTCACTGGGTGTCGAACATTGTCACTTAAGGTGAGCGTGCCACCCTAGCGTTGTCGCAAACCTCTTCTACTTCAACTATTGACTTTAATTTCACTATTCACATATTGAATAGGTTGTTATCGGATCCGCATTAAGCTTATAAAACTTTAGTGTTTTTGCCTCTGCGCAGACAGAGTTATTACACAGCTTTTAACGACAAATTAAACCCTGCGTGACGATCCTCTTTATTTGGATAGTAAAAGTTGTTATTGTTAGTCTTTAGTGTGAAACGTGGTCTCAATACAGTAATGAGCGCAGTATTAGGTGTTTAAAAAAAATCAACCATGTAATAATGTGTTAAGTTTGTATTTAATAAAACAACAATCCCTGCGTGGATCAACAGTCCTTTAATTTAATCACGTCTCTAGGCGATAGAGTTTTTGTTAAAAAATAATCAGAAGAATGAAGATATGGCAAAAATGTCGAGAAGAATGAAAACGACGGGAATGATAAGTATTATTTTAATATTTCTATTTTTCATTCATATTTTACAGGAAATAAAAATAAACTGATATTTGTATTATTGTTATCAAAAATATGATTTGAATTGCAATCTAAGCAGCTATACTACTGACAGAGACACTAAAGACATTGACATATATCATTCAACATACTTAAGCTGGCTTGAGGCCTAAGAGAACAGAGATATATTTAAAAGTATAATTAGTGCAACAGTATTGAGAAAAAAATATTCCCACTTTAAACAATAGGCAAATTCCTCATACTGGTCGCAAGGAAAATGCGGTGTATGGTAACTCGCATATTCACACAGTTTACGCAACCTAACAATCACGCCCGTAGCTGTGCGAGGAGACTAGCTACAATTCAAAAACAGCCAGAGCCAGAAATGCTGATATTAACTTTGAAATTTTCTTTTAAACTGTATATTTAACAACAAAAGTAACAAGGGAAATGATTAGGGGGGGAGGTAGGTCAGTCTTGACCTTTTCCAAGGTGCCAGCCCAGTGTTTGTTTGGTGTGACGGACAAAATCAGGAAATGCAAGTAAGGAAAATGGAATTATTTACATCATATTTAATAGATTATTTTATCATCATTGTAGAACTATGGTTTATAATTGGTATAGTTATTCCTTTATTTTATTATTCGTAACCATAACAAAATTAATGTATGTCTGATTTCTTATGCTAGTTGTAAAATTCTTTCTAATTTGCTGTTACTTAATTAGATGAACTCTGTTATTATATTGGTTAAAAGAAATTCCTGGATATTTCGTAATCATTGTAGGACAATGTTTATGATTAGTTCTCAGTTGTTTTCCTTGATAACGATGGAAACCTGTTGAACGTGGTCAATGGTAGCCGCGGTAGCAGCTGTCCGGGAAACCGGGCGACAGCGAGGCGAAGCACCCAGCACCATCTGTAGTCGTCGGATGGCAACATTACCCTTTTAAGAGCTACTTCAGTTAAGTTTTTTCTGTGGTCATGGGGGCCAATACAGATAACTTGACTGCGCCAGAAAATTGGGTACTGGTCACCTGCGGACTCCTGCATACTGTGGACACCAGTTCGACACCGAGACGACAGAAAGGACAACCCACTTCGTGGATGCAGCCCCTGGATGAAGAAGCCACTCACCTGAGATGCAGCAGTTGACCGGCGATTGCATGTTCAACACAGACACTTGCTTTTAAGATGCGATTCACTAGAGCCAATACAGACATATTACCTGGGTTTTCCCACCCTTTGCAGCATGCGTGGTTTACCAGGTAATCTATCATAGTTAGTTGGATACAGGGATTTTTTCAGAATATACAGCAATGCATATTCTGGTTTTTGCCCTCTTCATACAAAATTCTTTTCGCGTTTCTCTATCTTCTGTTTTCACCTTCTTTCTTTCTACCTACGTACTCCGATTCGCGATAAATGTCTCCGAAAGACAGAAATCGTAAGCATCCACACCCGTGACAACAGACTTTAGTTGCATGAAGCATGTGCATGATAGGAGATCACTGTAGAAGTTGGAGAGTGGTCACTTCTCACTGCGGGACTTTACGGGGGCAGTGACACTTCAAATTTTTTCAAGCTTTTTCAAGCTCGATAACGATCTCATTGAGCTACCTTATTGGCTTTATATACTTAGATATCTCTTCAAGATGTTTTGTTGAGTTTATGAATGTACTAAAGTACATTCTTGCTTATATTCAACGAAATAAAATAAATAAAGTTATTATTATTAACAAACATGCAATTTTCATCCTTATTCTTTTATGAAGACAACTTTAACTATAGTAGGCTATATTGCATATTAGTGACCTAAAATGAATGGCATTTTAGAAAGTATTGCCATTCTGGTACGGTATTTCATCTTATCGAGTTTTGTGAACATTTACGTGCTTTATTAGTGTGTGCTTTTGCCTTTAGATATTTGTATTTACTTTTTTAATAAATGTGCCGGGTATTCCTTAAGTCAACATTTGAAACCCTAGTCCGGCACTTTAGTGAATCCACCGTGATATAGGAAAAATAACGTTATTATTCAACTTGTCTACTAACAGGGGTCCAGCGAAATACCTTTGCTGAGGACCCGTATATCCTAGGTTCCTTAATATAATTATATTCCAAAAGAAATGAGTGAATCAGTTACCAGTTGATCAGAGCACGGAAGTTATTCATGATGCAGAGACATCTTGCTAACTTACTGCTTACTTGACATTTAAAAAAATGTCGAAGTCAAAATATTAACGTCAACATGTAGAATAGAAAGCCTTAATAATATTCTCAGTTGGTGAAGTGTATTGTTTTTTTGAGAAGAAGCGTTTTTTTTTTTTTCAGAATTTTGACCTATATCTTCTATTAGGTTATTAGGAAATGAAGAGGAAAATAAAAAAAATACGAGAAATAATATCCGAAAGTAATTGCCATATGGAAAATAAAGATGCATGCGGTGACTCCTTGTGCTGATTTGCGTGCGTTGTGTTGAAAGTGACGTGTATGTTTCTAATGAAAAAATGGCGTGACTGCAACGTGATCTACAGCAAAATCAACCGAAAGAAGTGAACAATTCAGTACGATCCCAAATGTCATTCAAAATAAACAAACGCTAGAGAATAGTATATTCAGTCCTTTTTATTCCCAAGCACCCATTATTTTAGTATAGGGCCAATAGTAGTTCCATGAACAGGGACAGAACTTACACAAGCAGTGTTATAAACACTCAAATAAATTTCCACAGTTTATATGTAACACATGAAAACTACAAAGTAGACTATTATCATTTTCCATTAAATATCACACGTGCTATGGTGTGTCAACTTTTTCTTTCGATTTGAACTTCAAATAGGTTATAAAACCTAATCCAAGCTTCTAAGCTCAATCCAATCCCCAGTAGCGAAGGGAAACTGATTCGATTTCGGGCCACTACATGCGGATATCGACCATCACATTGTTCTGGGTCACATTAGATCGGTATTAGCGTCTTGTACTTTAAATGAAAAGGTGATACAGCATTCACCTCTTATACAAGAGGTCCCCGGTTCGATCTCTGCTCGACCCATGTAGGCTGTGTGGTGGGCAATAAAGCGTGTGCGTGGGATCTCTCGTTTTCCAAATATATGCATTTCCTGGAGGGCCACTGCCTTTGTGTATACTTTACAAGAGTGCAAACTGATTTTTAGATGAGTTTCATTAAAGAAAAAAATGAGTTGCACATTTGTCGAGGAGAGAGTGTTCACAAAGTGGTTTCTGTGTTGGCAATGAACGAACGTTTAAAAATAGAAATGTTAATGCTATCATTGGTAGTTTGTAGTTGGTTGAACTTCTGGTTAAAGGTCATGAGCATATGGCCCGAAGTAGGTTGATGTGGAATTTACATGTAATATGGTCTTATGGCGTATTGGATTTGTTGTAATAAGACCTATGTTTTGCCGCTGGACTGGATGACTGATTTAAGGAGCTACGGCGAGGAATGTAAGTAGGTGAAGAATTGCGATTGGATGAGAAATAGAAATAATTAAAATGCTATTTTAGTATTGAGTTTCCGGTGCTTTGATACGTACTGATGATAAATTCCGGTTTTTTAGTTGCAGGAGGTAAGCAAGATTAACTTTATGTAACGCAATGTGAGGTGTGTGTCCCCACATGTTGCACAATTTGGTAGTTTTCGGAGGTTTGTGCTTTTTTTTGTTTGTTTGTTTTTTTGTACAATGCAAAAGTCACATTTTGTTTAATTATTACAATGTCATTGTAGGTTTGACATCTTTCAAATTTTACGAGTACTAGTAGAGATGTGTAGGACAATAATTAGATTTCTGATGCTCTCCCATGTGTTTTCCAAAACAGAAACGGAGTCACTAACGTCATTAGTCTGTTGATTTCTTCGACCCGATAATAAAATAAAACATATGAGTTTACATACCGTGTACTTACAATGAACCTTACACAAAGAATATAATGTAATTTTGCAAATAAAATAGCTTAAGTAAGATATGTACGTAGCAGCAAAACTGTTATTTCCAATACCAATAATTCCATGGTTCATGTACGAAGTCATAATTTATTTCTTGTTCCAAAAGCGCAGGTAGACACCCTAGTCACTCCAATGTTAATGACAGTATAATGACAGCACTAATCTCAGCTGGCACACCTGCAATAAAAGAGCCAATTAGATGTAGTAGAACAGACGGGAAAAGACCAGATGGGATGACTCTGTTACCTCGGAAGGGGGGCAAAGCGTTAATTTGGGATTTCACATGGTCAGATACGTTCGTTCCTTCCAACCTCCCCTTTTCCTTAATCCACCCAGGAAACATCGATAGTAAAAAAGAAACGAAGAGAAACGAGAAAATACAGTACGTTTACAGAGAAGTACCATTTCGTAGCCATTGCTATCGAATCCAGTGGTTCATGGAGAAAAGAAGGCCTCAACTTTATAAAGGAAATAGGTAAACTTATCACAAAATATTTTATGATAATAGAGCAAACACCTTCAATGAATTAGCATGGCAATTCAAAGAGGTAATGTTGCCTCAATACAGGGAGTATACACATAGGCAAAGATCTATATGAGATATTCCTACTAGAATTTTGATTTATTTGTCGGAACGAAACGTTTGTCACTTCCCATAATTACACGTAGATATCTACGTGAAGCCTACCGTTGTAGCAGATGAAATCTTTCCTGAAGGAGCTGGGCCGTACATGAAGATGGAAGTTGGTTCTGGTGGGCTGTTAATGTATTTCACGGAAAAAAATCAGAAAGTATTTCATGAAAATATTAATATTGATATTTAGTAATATTGATGCAGACTTTTTCAATGATATCGAAGAAGTAATATAATGAAATTATACTGTTGTGAACTTGTTCTATTGTAGTGAGCAACCGAGATTTGAATTTATAGGCAATACCTCTTGAAATGTATATATATAAAATAATGCGTACAAAGTCTGTCTTCCTATTAATTATAATCTGTGTACTGATACTGTGACAATAGAAAATCAAAAATTCAATTTACACGATACATTGGTATAGTATACCATTATCCTACAAATACAAGGAACTTAAATATCATACAATCAGATATACAAAATTAGATAAAAAATGCTTAGACATATGAGTTACAGGTGTTCCAAACACCAAAGAGGTACAAAATGTAAGGCCCCTAAAGAATCCCTAAAAATTTCGTGTCCGAAAGCACCATAGGTTCAACATTACTAAATATTCTGTTTTACGAAAAATATTAATTATAATTTCGAGTGGGAGCAACACCGAACGTACTTTTCCGATATTTACCCCTTAATAAATTGGTATTGAGATCTAAGCTACTCTAGTGACTTTTAAGTTGAAAATCATCAGCATATTATTCATAAATCCAATGTGTTTCATGAGTCAGTAAGTTGTTAATATATGTGCTATCTCGGTGTTTCCTACTCTATTAAGACGTAGTCAGGACGTAATATTGAAATAAAATTGTATGTAAGACATTGCAGCACAGAAACTGATAGCAAACTATTAAGAGTGAGTTTATACTGCCATCATTTGGCTAATTTAAGCCCTTCTTTACCTCATGTACGTATAATTATGTGAATAATGCTATCCACGGCTGTAATGAAATTCTTATTTTGCAATACTCCCCCTACACTAGTTTACATGAATTGTTGTATTTGTTTCATTCCCTTCATTACTAGTGATGGTGTGTGTACCTAATGATCGATACATAATAAATTGCAATAATACATAAACACAGATACATAATACATAACTCTAATATTCTGGATGCTTTATTTTCTCCATTCAGTGTTAGAGGAAAGATATTAGTCCAGTAAAAATAGGGTTTAAGTAGGAACAAGTTAAAAATATGCTTTGCCATCCTAGAATAACAAATGTCGGATTCAAGACCCCCTAATAAACCGATTTTCAGTGTTTCCAACCTAATATATATATATACATATTCTCCCCCCAAAGTTTATATACGATTCGAAGTATCTGCACTAAAGTTGAGCAAAATATTCTTCGACACCTTATAAACATGACTACTTAGTTGAAAAGCGCCCAAGCAACCCAATTGCCAGTGTCGCCATCTTATTATAAAAATAAGTAGGTGCCAATAGTTCCAATAACATCTGCACAAAATTTGGCAGGAATATTCTCCGTACCCTGGAAGAAAAGCTGGGAGTTTAACACCCGTAAGCGACCCAGTTGTCAGTGTTCCCACTTCGTTATGAAATTTAATTTATCAAATGGTTCTCCACCGTTGAACTATTTGCAAGATATTTACGAGGAAATATTCTTTGGCACCCTATAAAAACAACTATTGTACTCATCATCCCCGCAAGGATTCCCTAGTTGCGTCTTATGCCTTACTAAAAATGTCCAACCAGTACGTTCCACAAGGGCTTCATACCATGATAGGTACACAAACACAATTTTCAACATATATTCTCAGACCCTATAACAATCAACTCTTTGCTACTGGCAGTGATAGACCTACCCTGTAGAACAATCGGATGAAATTATCCATGTTCATAATCTGAAAGCATAACGTAGTACTTACCTTATGATCGCATTGCTTTTGTGGATCACCTTGTTTTCAGGTCTATGTATTCTCATATGTGATTGAGAAAATTGTCCTGCATGTAATAAAAACTAAATCACCATTCCATTCAAACACTAACCACGAATCGAAGGGGTCACTAAATCCGGAACATTAACTAACTATTTTTTATGGCTGAAGAAACACATAAGTTCATTACTGCAGTAACAAACGTTCACCATTGGATTCTATTCTGAGCACATCAAGCCAGTTTTTATCTTGAACATCAACCTTTCGAAGATCTCCTCTAACACTAAACAATAATATAGCTTCCAACATTATGCACGATTTTCTCCCATCGTTCATGGAACTCATAGACCCTTTGTAGTAAAAGTACTCCAATTTTTGTGCACCAAAAATCCTCAAACCAACGGATCGGTGCCGCGTCGTCGAAGAAAGATCTGCCATACAATGCGTATGACAGTGCACAGAGATGATAATACGAAGTCGTGAGGCCTGGTAAGTATGCAAACTGTGGTAAGATTCCCACATCCAGCTCCCAGCTCATTGCTGCACTAGAGTTCTGGCGTTGTCTATCTAGAAAAAATCAGAATGGCGTCTTGCTGGTCTTTTCTTCGCAATAATAGTCTAAACTTGGTACAGTTATTCGTAATAGAGCGCAGTGCTTATTGTCAACATTACTGGCAGGCATGAAAACGAAAAATAATGGTATTTTTTGCAAATAGTACCAAGCATGTCTTTTCAGTTCTCAATTATGATAATTGTGCTCTATTACTGTATTGTATTCTCTACAGTGTGAGCAAAGTGTGCCCTTCCTATCATAAATATATTAGAGTTAGGAGTAATAAATACCATGTGTGGAATGGAAGAAACTTAAAACATCATCCTATGATATATGATTGAGTTAGAACCAACAATATTATCGTTATTTTATTAACAGAGGACAATGGCAAATGACACAAATTTTAAGTCTATAAAATTCTTATAATGAACATGAAAAATTCTTAACTGGGTGAATACTTGATTAGGAAAATTATACACGATTTCAGTATTGTTATATCTACAGCGTGAGTAAAGTGTACATTTCATATCATAAACAAGCTAGAGTTTGAAGGAATAAATATTCTCCGTAGAATGGAAGAAACTCCAAACAGCATTTGTATGACAAATGATTGAATTAGATTAAACACATTTCAATTTACTTTTATAAGAACATAAGTTAATAAGAACATACCGAGGAAAGCATAAAATTAACAGTAATTTCATTGTGACGTGTACTTTCATACACATGCGTAGTTGAACTCATGATTTTAAAATTTGTAGTTTATTGTTTTATTTTATTATTCACTGTGTGAGCAAAAGAACCCTTTTCCCATCTTAAAGACGTTAGGTTTAGGGAGAATATATGCAATTAAATTGATTTTTTTTTAAAAAAAGTAACAATTTACAAATTTAAAATTTTGATATGTTAAAGGAAAATTTAAAAAATGGGGGAAGCCTAAACGCTAGAACTTATCGTTACTTATATATTAACATTAAAGGTGACTGAAATACATTATGTTTCAAGCAATAACAATTTATTCGCCTAGAACAAAATAAAATAGTTTCAAACTTATGCCCTCTTTGCAGATAATTATTTTCGTTTTAAGACAAAGGGTGTCTAAATATTAAATGAATAGCTTTATTTAGTGCTTAGTGTATTACAATGATTACATACGTTTTAACAAAAATATCTGTGACAGCACAAATAGTTCTGAGGAAAAAAAATGGGAACGGACATACAACACATTGTCTTTCATAATTTAGAAATGTGTGATGAAAAACTGACAAAGTTTTATCTCTATAGGTATCGTAAAATAGCTTATGAGATGCACAGTCATCTAGGATGGTGAATGGTCTATGTAATGTCATTATAAAGGGAATAGCGCGGAACGTAGCATTTCAGTTTATGTGTCTCGTTTTACGGAAGTCAGTTCAATTCTTTCCGTAGAGTGAAATAAATAGGAAACATTTCTGCAACATATAAAATTTCTGCAACATGTCAAAACCTACGCTCCAACCGCTCAAATCTGTAATTAGTAAAGTCCTTTTGTATTAAGAAGAGTAGGTTATGAAACGTTTATAACATAAGCCCAATTTTAGTTTAGATTTATATCTACACAAGGAATATCACGGAACGTATTGTTTTAAATATTAGGGCAAGAACAATGATAGTTACATGTAAAAGCAAGCTTAGAAAGCACAGTAACTTAATTATAGCATATATTGCCATCTACCCACTAATTTCAACTATTCATTATAAAACGGAGATATTCTCAGTGCTTCTAAATTGCATTACTATGACGCGGATGATAGAAACCGTTTATTGTTATAAAAATAGTTTAAGAGAAAAATGAATGGCTGGGTTAATATATTCAACAATGTAATTTGTCAACGCAATGCGCTATTTGCCTCTGTATAAAGATTAATTGGGCATCACAGTTTTTTGAAGGAGTATTGAGCAAACTTGTCAATACCACGTGAAAAGCGGTGCAGTGCACTTTGAGGGAACGTTCCTCAGTTTGGACTAAAATCGTGACTCAGATACCGAGTTCTCCACTTACCTATTCCCATGCGAAAAGGAGTCTAAAGAACTTAGACATTGAGTCTAAAGAACACTAAAGTATACCGTTTGAATTCATTCTCTGATGTACAGTTGTCGCGCCGGGAGATGGGCTTTAACAGAAATAGTGTGATCAAAGCTACGGATTATTTGGCTATGAAATGGAGTCGAGGTCGTGTTAGTTTGTTTCAGTTGGTAAGTTGATAGATGCAAGTGATATAATTTTTCGTGTGTATGCACAAAATATAGAGACACGTCACACACGTCAGTTAAAATAGAAACTAATGAGACTATTATTTTTGGAAATAAATGCTAGAAGCAGGAAGACAAGTACGACGGTCAACGCTGCAACTTTTACTTCTAGAAATTGTGAATGGAATGAACCTTTTAACTTTCCCTGCTCCGTCGAACCATCAGTTGAGTTCAATCTCCTGGCGCGAGGGGTTTATCAGTATACATATTTTTTTCCAATTACATCCTTGATACTGTAGAAATAAATGTTGGTGTTTGAGATCCTATATAGATTTTTATAACAGCAAATAGAATAACTCTAGCGATTAAAAATGAAACAAAAGAAAATATAAATAGGTCAAACTCCTTTTGCATTTACCTAAGCTAAACTTACTGTAAATTCCATAAATTATAATAATAATCATTACTTGCAAAATATATATTGAAGTTTGCGTACGAATAACAAGTCACCGTACTACTCGGATGGATACCTTTGGCTGTTTGGGGCAACGGTGGCTCAGTTGATATAGCGCTCACCTTTGGTGCTAAGATTCGTCGGATCGATCCCTGCTCATGTCATGTGGTCTTTGTGGTGGACAAACACCATGTCCGTGGGTTTTCTCGGGGTACTCCCGTTTCCTCCCACTTTCTTCATTCCATCAATTCATACCATAATCATCCATACGGCCTGAGCCATAGTTGCCTAAAGGCCTTAAAATAAATGTAAATTTAAACTTTTGAACTTTCTGCAATTACAGTCCTCCAAGTAAAATTTAAATTAGTATATTAAATGCGCGGTCTTAATATTTTCATTTAAAGATACTAGATTATTTAAATAACTTAACACTTTCTCAGGAGACAAAACAAACATCTAAGTAAGTCGCACATCTGTTTTCCCGTTCTCTCCATGAAAGCCGTAGTTGATTTTGTAATCTCTCATACGATTCACTCCAGTCTTTGGCACTCCCATCACTGCAGACAACCAACGTTCAATTTGTCGTTCTGCTGGATTTTAATTTCCTATTGAATGGCTATCACCTCAGTCTATTTTAATCCTTTGGAGTTCTACCTATTGTACTTATACATAGTCAAAATCATAAGTTGTATTAAGTTTATGCAAGTGCTACCACTATGCTGCTTGTAACTTGATCGGATGAACGATTGACACGATCACTAACATATATGACTGCTGCCTTAACAGGGACATGTCCCTTGAATCGAAAATAATTTGTAACGATTTTATACGTTTTGTCCTGTTCAGTGGCTAATCCCAATATCGGTTGAACAAGATAAATTAATTATGTTTATTGTTTTAGTGTCAGGAATGCACCCACGTAGAGATTATTCTTATATTTTAGAAACAAATTGTACGTGTATTCCAACAAAAAGTGGACATTGTCATGACAAAATGAAACTTACTATTGGTTTGAAGTGATATCGTGTTTTGCACGCACAAGTATCCAATATCCCAGGAAATATGTTGTTTTCAGCCCTGAGTTATGTGATATGGCTCCCATTATGTTTGTTTAACACATTTCTGAGTTAAGTTGTTGTAGTGCATATTTTTACTGTATCTACACTGCACGCCACCACCACCACAAGCACCACGTTTTAAGAGAACTTGGTATATGAGTATATTAAATGTAAGTGTCTAACAAATAGTTCAGCAGACAGATAAATTCAAAATATTCCGTGCGTATGCATATTCCAATAAATATTTTGGCGGTAGTTTAGCTTGTTACGTCCGTTACGAAATTACCAAAAAATAGCGCTGTTTCTAAACCAATGGCTACTTTTCTACAATAGTTGCCCAACTTCTATTGGATGTTAAGTGTAAAAAGTTGATGCAGCCAAACCATAAGACAGTAAGATAACAACTGAGTAAAGACGTAACACTCTAATGTAAATAAAGTATAGGCCAAATAACAATGTCACGTTCATTGAAGCTTGTTGTAAGTTTAACAAGCAAGATCTTAGAGATTATCATCTACGTGCATTAGTTGCAATGCAGTTGTTCGTATGGAACGTTCGTCTTTGCGTCAGAGCAAGTGCATGTAAGGAATACCAACCATAATGATACAAACTTTATAGAAGAGCGAAGGGCAATTTCGCGTAGATTGCAACAAAAATGTAAGTAAATTTCTACATTCTAGAATTATGTTAAGAATAGTATTAGCACTTAAGTTTTTAGATCATTGACATAATTGAATGGATTTGTATATATTCTGCTGTAAGCTCATTATATTCTTGATTTTATTTCGTAGCTCCCTTCTCATCCGGCCAATATGCAAACATTAGTAAATCAGTTTTGCATATTTCCTTTTCCGCGTCTTCTGGAAACTAATTCCTAAGCATGAACTATGAATGTAAGTGAGTCCTGTATTAATGTGCTGTATTCTAGGATGCTGAGAAGTTTTAAGAATGTGAATTTTCAAATAACGAATGTTATAATTGGCATCATTCCACATTATCACAAAAAAATCTATTATTTACTCACTAATGTAAAATAGTTATACTGTGTTTTTATGTGGCAACGCTGGAAAATGGCAAATTAAGCAACATGAAGAAAAAAAAGCATATACTACAAACAAATGAAGGGAATAAAAGCAGCAAGAAAAAAAGCTAGAGACTACAGACGAAGGTTCAATCGTTTTGCAACAAGGCACACATACGCATATACGAGTAAAGAAAGAATGTAATGGACAAGTAGGAAGAAGGAAATATGACGTGTGAATTCATGTAGACACACCTTCAATATCTTCGACATTTTTACATCACAATTATATTTTAAATAGTATAAATAAGACTCCTGAAAATCACCCAGAAAAGTGCACAGATTCTATTCATTAATAAAGGAGCTTCCATTCCCTAAGCAAAAAGAAATAATGGAGAACATTAAATAATTTTATCGCTTTAATTTCCCGACAAAGCCATGGAATCCTACAGTGCCTAACAGTGTCAAAACATAGGAAGAAATATGCGATGACGAAATGAACAATAAAATCAATATTGTAGAAACGTTTAGTATTTGCAAGACAGAACATCCCAATAATAGAATAAGAAAACCAACGCTAGCTGCTCTCTAACTGGAGACGTTTATCCAACGATGCAGATCAGAATATTTGCTGGTGTCATTCTACAAAATGTATTTGGAGCCCCATCAAAGGCTATGACATTCATTACTATATCTTTGTGTGCCGGAGTCCCAAGTCAGTGTTATGTGAACATTACATTTATGCAAATATTTAATGAAGCTTACAGTTTATTGATCGGTTTATTCTGGATTAGAAGAGATCACCGAATTGTACCAATGAAACAACGAAAATAGGTAAGTTCTCACAAAATGCGTTTACTTGACGCATTTAAGAAATTCTCAAGATAACTATCTGAAACGAGGTGTAATACATTCATTGCTAAAACACAGTTACATGTAGTCAAAAGCAAAGATCAAATTTTGATGAGAATTAAACAGTGATGCACATATTCAACAGTCGTAAGCTGCCCTCTGGATCTAACAAAAGAAGTTATGTTATTCTGAGTAATGACTTAAAGCATGATAACATGTCTTTATTTGTGCACAATAAAGCTATCTGGAGAGTACATATTGTAGAAAGATCAGCACAAGTATAAAGCCCTTCATGTGTGTTCCAGTGCTGCAACTGGGTAGCGCAAGAACCGCTACAGTGTGATGACAGTATGAAATATCAGCTGATCAAAGTTATATGGACTTTGTTTTACCATGTTTCGCTCGGTAAAGGACCATATATTGTGTTAATGGCGGTGAGGAGATTATATGGTGTTAATAGCGGAGAGGAGGAAAAAGCGGTTCGAGGTCGTATCCTGTAACAAAAATAAATGTAAATAATGCACGGAAATTTTGTGACGTTGTAAATAAAAATGCTGAAAGTAGACTATACAGTATGTCTCAGAAATAATGTCGCAAGCTTTTTGAGGTGTTTATTCACATCGAAACAAGGAAAGCGCTCCTGTGAAGAAATTCCAAACATGAGTAGTTTTGGAGCTATAGGAGCTCAAAGTTACGACGACATTGTCACAAATGACGTCATAGCTCGACATATAATGGCATAAAGAACTTAGAAAATCACAATTGAAGAAGTAATTAGTGAACGGAATATAAGCAACTTTTATGATTGGAAAATTCAGCTTAAAGAGGATGTCTATGCTCTATTAAACCATTTCTTCTCTTGGCAATAAATTTCTTGCATTACAAAACCTGTCTATGTGTCAATTCCTCAATCATAAACGTTGCTTATATTGATGTATGAGGTACTGCTTCGATTGTGATTTCCGAAGCCCACACCTGTTACGTCAGTATGTGTCAAGATTTGACGTCATTTGTGACAATGACGTCGAAATTTTCAGCGCCTGTAGCTTCAAGCATACATATGTCTCGAAATTTCTTCAAAGTTTTTTTTTTATTTTTATGTGAATAATCAGCTCGCGAAGTTTACACTATTATTTCAGAGACACAATGTATAAGTGCTTTAAGTTTCACGGGAAAGTATTGTTATTAATTAATGTTAATTTCACTTTATCTTTAATATTTAAATATGTTATCTTATGTTTCACAAGCGAAATTCACTTGCTATGTGCACCTAGACAATAATTTTACGTCCGTTACGTGCATTTAAAAAATTGCCTTAGGAAAACGGTTCGAATAATTCGAAAAATTTGCAGTAGTAACGACGTATATACCTTTCCCATTTACCATAAAATGTTTACGGCTTAAAGCTTTCTTACTTACACAGAAAATATAATTTTGCCTAAGTACTAAAAAAGTCATGTCCAATCCGTGTTACATTTCTATATATAATCTAAAAGCTACAATATCATCAAGAAAAGATATTACAGCACAATATTAACTTGTTTCGTAGTTTCTTGATAGTACTGTATTTATATGATAAATACAAATGCATCATCTATTGTGCTTTTGTGTAACTGAACATTTGTATCACTGGAAAATTAAATATCCAAATAGCCACTAGATGTTGCATAATCCTTTTATATTAATACAACACTTGAGAAAATAACAATACTTAGATAATATTATCAGTTTGACTTCAATGTAATTACAATGCTATAATTGTTTTCTTTCATGTGTTAATAATTTGGTAAGGTGTTATCGACCCTGGAGCGTGCACGTGAGGTCTTTTGAGACCACAGACGAATACCTACTTTTTAAAATATTGTCGCATACCTTAAACCAGTGGTGCTATTCAGTCAATTGGCACCAAACCGATTGTTATCATTTTGGTTGGTTCGTCGAACGATTGCATTCATTACACAACTAACACATGGAATATAACTGATTTCATTTAATTGCATCCAATTGTGAAATGTGCTAACACAGGCTCATATAGTCTCAAGAATCCATGGAAGGTATATGAAATAAATATCCAACTAGAGATAAAAAAGACATTTGCCCCTATATTTGCATTTTAGAGATACGAAAGATATAGGGATATTATCCAGATGTAAATTATCTAACGTTTTGAAAGATCTTGTCTTGATGACGTGCTCTTCTTGTATCTTGAAAATCAAGCTATGAAAGCTGTGTAGAATTGGTGAGTAGAATATCTGTGATAGTTTACAATTTAATGAATGAAACTGAAGACAAGTACAACGCTATGATTGACGAAACACTTCCAAGATATTCTGTTGGGAAGAGAAGAACATTTCAAGAGATTGTCAAGAAACTGGATAGTCCATAGTGTTATTGACATCGTTACAAGTAGACTGTCAGCTGGAGACCTTTACAGGTAAATGCCAGTTCTATTTCAGCATTGAATCCTACCAACCTGGCTTTCTGACGTGACTGTTTTACCTGACAAGGAGAAGCTGAACTTCTATATTTGAGTAAACATGACTGAGTTTCACATCTGTATCAATGATTTCGTGAAGTATATGGATAACACGATTCTAGGAAATGAGATATTTTCTCTTACTCACAGAAAGCTATCAAAATCATCCAGACCTTAGTTTAGCTAAGACAGAACAAGCATTCAGTTTCATAAACCTAACCTTACACATTTGGAAGAAACGCTCTGAATGTTAGTAGCATCTGTCATATGATGGACATCAAGCTTCTAAGGCTCCGGTCTCCATACTACAGGTGTCCGAAGGGTGAAGAAAACGGATGAGATAGAATTTTCAGAGAAAAAAAAAATGTCATGTGCTGATATATGTTTCGTTTTCATTCCCATTTTACTTTGCATTGTTCGAAATTTTGATCGCATGTCTTCCTGGCTTCGGAAGAAGCATTTATCTAAGAAATAAGGTGAAAGAAAACCACTGAAATCTAAACTCTATCTCCGAAGATGTTATTTATTTAATTTCTTGGTCCAAAATCCAGTATAGAATGAATCTACATATCATATTCGTAGTGTCAAGTAGGTCTTGAGGTATCGTTGCACGAAGCAGAAGTAGTTACAATATTTTAGAATACAACCTTAAGACATTTAAAATGTTCATCACTTTCTTCAGAAATATTATTTTAGTTTCATATATTTATAATTAATTAATATTTATTTAATTTGAAACGTTCTCTTTTAAAAGGTTCATCAATTACGTAGTATAAAATATATTACTGTGCCGTTTGACCGTTTCTAGAATACAAAGTAACAATACAATTAAGAACAAAATCAGAATCATGATGCTGGATCATGAAACATTGACCCAGAGTTATAAATCAAGAACATCTAGGCATTTAGTTCAAGCCAAACGTTCAGCAAATAAATATTGGACATAAAAATAACGAATACAAGATTGCTATTCAATACATGACACTCTCAATATGCTCCACAGTAACAGATTTGAACCCCCTACTTAAGTGCAGGGCACTTACACGAAAGTGGGTGACGTCACAATCTTCAATTTATTTGTATTGACTATTTTTTTTCTATTAGTTTATCGAGGAAGAACTGTGGATGAATCTTCTTATTTTGCATTTAAGTAACCTTGTGTATACACTTAATACATTAAGTGTCTTTCCTCGGTTTCTGTTTAAATAGTATCGTAATGTCCTTACCTAACGTATAAGGCAGCAACCTTGCTGATTGAAGTGACTTGTATTGTAGAAATACACGATTTGAATATAAAAATGCCGACAGGCAGTTATCTAGAAAGTGTTTAAACTTCAAACCTCTATGTAGTTGTAAATATGTAAGGTAAAGCTTTCTTATTGGTTCGATTGTGGCGCTGTGTTTCTGGTGACCGGAGTGGAGCCATCTTAGCTTCAGTTCGGATTGAATTTCTGTGCCCGAAAGTTGCGAGCGAGATCTGTTAATCTATAAAACTTTTTTTTTTCGTAATTTCAGATAAGTATTACAAGTTAAAATACTAGCTAAGTAAGCTGAACTTAAAAAGAAGCGAGATTTAGTTCGTTTACTATCAGAAGATATCCTGTGAGAAGTATTTTCTCTTCACAAGTAATAGTTATATACAAATTAGTTCATGTTGAGCATTCTAAAAAGTGGAAAAGTGTTAGCAAGTACGTCTACACGAGTTTCGTGCCAAACATATTTTACCAGTGCTATTATAGTCCTATTATGTCTGTTATGAGTGAATTAAAGTTCCCGACAGGGCTGAAAACACAAGAAATTGCAAAAGTGGTAGATAGTGTGGTTCCATTTTGTTAGTATTTCGCATAGTTTCAATATAAAAAAATGGACACGTAGAAGTAGTACTTGAAACATGTTTTTTTCTAGTTATAGGCTAAGTAGTTGTGTTTTTCAACACTTCTACTTGCCGTGGAAATAGTAATATTTTCGACTCTAAAGGCGATAGCTTTTTCAATCTAATCTTGGGTATGTTTTGCTGTTTCATCAAACTAGCACATTTTTCATGAATCTGATGTGTTTTTAGTCTGTAATTCTAAAATTGTGTTAATTGTTTGGATGAATTATGAGGTTAAAATTCGAATTAAATCCCCAGCAATAGCTGACTAAAATATAGGTGATGCGAAATTAAAGTCTCCTATAAGTTCTGAAGTAATTTTGTGTGATAAGTACGGAGAGAATCGAATTAGTAAAATAAATTCTATAAAACCAAAATATTCCAAACGTTTTGTAATTCAAAATCATATAAATACATATTTGATTTTTTTTTTGTTAAGCTTTCTTTAGGAAGTTAAAATAAACTATGTGTATTAAAATAAACTACTAAAATACAATACACTTAACATAAATTACGTGTATTTCAAAATAAAGTTTTGAGAAAGGTATACGGGCCGATACGCGATTTGATGACTGAAGAATGGAGGAGACTGCATAATGAAGAACTCCACGGACTGTACGATTCACCAGTTGTTGTAAAAGTAATGAAATCGCTACGAATAAGGCGGGCAGGCCATGTAGCTTGGATGGGGAGACCGAGAGATCGCCGGGAGGACAATATTAGAAGAGATCTTCGAGAAGTAGGTGTTCGTGATGAAAACTGGCTTCATATTACCCAAGATAGAATCCAGTGGCGTATGTTTGTTACTGCCGTGACGAACTTGCGAGTTCCATATTCCATAGAGTTAGTTTCTCTAGGAAGAGAAAGGGGAATCAAAATTCTTTTGTTCGTTTAATTCATAATTTTTGTTAACGCTTGAAACAAAACTTCAGTCACTTTCAGCAATAAATAATTTTATTGAAAAGAGACTATAATCTTTTGATTTTTAAAACGTAGAAACAAATACGATAGTTAATAGTGAGTTGTATTTCTACGGGAGGCGAACAGATTCAAGACCATGAAGAAGAGATGTGACTTGGGAGCTCAATCATATTAATTTGCTTAAATCGAATAGTTGTTTAGTACTAAACACACTTTTAAAAAATATATTCAATAGAAAATGTTGTTTCAATGGGAAGCAGCAATTTTTTACTTATCGCAAAACCCTTCATGCTCGGAGTGGCGAGTCATTTCCACTTGCAGTTAGTTATTCTTTTCCGTTGTGAGATTTTATGTTCTCTATTAAACTTGCCTTAAGGAGGAGAAAAGGGGAATTACTAATCGAAGTGACCTAATTTCCTTACTGATTTTTAAAATCTGAACTTGTGTTTTTGTGGATAAGAGTGTACATTATCCAATAACAAACAGTAGCTTGCTGTCTGAGAAAACTGAATATCGTACCGACGTCACTTTCCATCTACTTCGAAGAAAGACACAAATTATAATATATGTTCCACAATACAGACTGAAGTATAAAACCCGCTTCCAGCAAAGTGATTGCAATTTTCTGTAGCTGCTTCACCATAATTGAAGACCTCAACTTCAAAACATCCTAAGTCAATTCGAGATTTTTTTAGGACGAACAAGAAACAGTGTAAGGACTTCTGATGTCATTCTATTCAGCTCAAATTATTTTGTATTAAAAAGGTTATGAGTTGGAGTTCGGATGGAAAGTAGGAGGTCCAAATATAGACCACCTTAACATTGTTGATGTTTTCACTAAGAAAGACTATTTATTCGTGCAAATCGACTGACCCATTAAGTTAGGAGACTATTTGGACAAATGGAACAAAATAAATCTGCTTTGTGACTTATAAACATGTAATAAATCGGAAACTAAAACGTTGCCAGTGAGCCATATTGGAAACATGCTGCTCCCAGTATGGCCCACTATAGAAAATAAGAGCGTATGGCAAAAGTGATGTTTAATCTTTCTGTATTACTGATATATGCTAAATGCTGAGATATATGTATGACAAACATACATAATGTATATGACATTGCAAAATCAAGAATATTTGTGAAAAGGAAGTGACTATACACGAAGAAAAATTATGAGTAAATAAGATGAAGTGTAACGTAAACGAAGAAACTTAGAATGTCAGGTCTCACATGAGGGACAAAGAAATGGTTCGTGATCTAAAGCGGTGATTTCAACATACTCTTTATGAAAGTATTTGCGCTACGACATGCAAAGATGCACGTCTGCAACCTTGTCATCCTGACAAAGGTAAAACAACTAAGATTCACAAGACTTGTAGCAAGCAGTTGCTGAAATTCTAGTCGTCTTAAACGTGATGACACTTGCTTTGTTTTGGTTTTAATCTTCTTATTCGTTATATTAAAATTTATAGTTTCCTTATTACCTGACATTATCTTCATTTTAATCACTAAACATTATGATTGTGAGTGTTCTGTGCAAACATTTAAAAGGCCCAATTCTTTCATTTTAAACAGTTATGACTGTATTTTACCCAATATGGCGGTGGTTCATATTGCGCACAATTGACCTCTTAGTGCTTATGACGCCTGCTAGCTACACAATGTAATACATTGCGTCACACACATTATATGTGCACATATGCTCACAGTGGTGCATCATCCATGCACTATACTGATTAGGTTTTCAACGATAGATACTGAAACGAAACATTACTTACTTTGCTGAAGTAAAAGTAAAATATGTTTTGCTCAATATGCCACTTCAACTGGAGCTGCTGCCACTGACGCCACTCGCAAACAAATGAGTCGCACAAAAATGCTTTCTCTTGTCGTGAGGATATAATTTGCAGTGACATCTAGCAGCACCAACGGAAATCTGCAGAGATCTTCGAGGATCATATTGTGGACCCGGGCCATAATCGGGACACATATTATACAAGTGAATAGCACTTGAAACATAGATGCCAACGAACAGTAAAATGAACATACGAGAAAAGTGTACCTGAGATGTTTTGCAATTCAGTTTTTTTAATTTTGTTCTTCAGGATGTGAATCGCGTGAAAAATTTGTAAGTGGCAAAGTATTGCGAAAGTGTATGTGCTTGCAACATATTTTACAAGTAGTACAAGTAATTGTTAACTCAGTTGAATATCATCATTGATTGGAGGGTTCTAGCTCGATCATCAGGTCAAAATTATAAACGTATTGATTTGCGAAATACAAGATAGCGGAGCCCAACATTTATTAATTTTGAAAGTCGTCTAATTTTCGTAAAAGTCGTAGGTGAGTGTTCCAAAAGGTGGTAAGTTTGATACTGAAGTGAAAATCTGATTCTGACTTTTAAAGTTGTAGGAAAAAGAAACATCGCTTTAGAAATTATCCGATTTTCATGAAATTTCGTAGATTTGGGTGAACGCTACGTTTGTTTCTGGATATCGAAATAAATGAATATCGAAATCCAATATGGCGGGAGCTCTTAATGCCACAAGTGTGAAAAATTATTATGTTTACATAAAATGTTATTATACCGGACTGAAAGGATAGTTAGTCATAATTTTTAACTGCATTCGAATGACAGTTAAAAAATTGTAGAACAGTTTGTATAACTCAGTATTGCTTACATGTTGGACAATCCTCACCTAGCCATGTTTGAATTATGATACTTCTGCACGCACACACTTGGTTCAGCTTCTGCTAGTGTTGGGATCAGAGACGGTACTCATTGTTTACAATGCTTAGAAAGAGTTGTGTCGAATTTTCTTGAATCTCTACTGTCCTGGTAAAATATATCCCTTTGAGCATCAGTTTCCATTTTAGGAATAATCAAAAGTCACAGAGTACGAGGTCAGGAGAAAGATAGGAATTATTTTGTTGGGGATATGTTGCTGCATAACGAGAACAGTGTGACTGGGCGCGCTTCTGTGGCGCAGCAACCACTCCTTTTGCCATTTTCGGGGTCGTTTCCTCCGTAGTGCATTACGTAGTCTTCAAATCGTCCACATAAAATCTTCCATTTACAGTTTCATCAAGTAGCACAAACTCGTAATGCACCAAGCCTTTCTCTTTCGAATTCAGAAGGAACGATATTTTTGGTGGGGGAGATGATGATGTGTGTAATTCAGAGAACTGAATTTTGGTTTCGGATCGTACATAAACACCCAAATTTAATCACCTGTTACAATTTTACCGAGAGAGCCGCTATCTGCCGTACATTTTGCGACCAATTACCTGGCAATTCTCATGCGACATTCATTCTTATCCACCGTCAATTGCTGTGGAACGAATTTCGTCGTTACAGTCTCATCTTCGGATAATTGGAAATAATTACATGAGCCGAGACGTGAAAAATTCCTCTACCACTTCATCCATTGTCATTCCAGGATCTCTGCATATTACATCAGTCACTTTCTGAATCATGTCTTCTGTTCTTGGCGTTAAAGGTTTTCAAGCACGCTCATCATCTTCTAGCGATTCCCAACACCTTTTGAAGCGGGGAAACAACTTGTGCAAGGCAGTTTACTTCATAGCTGGTTCTCCGTGAACTTGTTGAAATATTTGTATGATCTTGGACGGATATTTGCCGTTGGTGCACATTAATTTTACAACCGCTCGTTGTTCTAATTACGTCATTCTCACAACTACACTCGACGCCACATGAACTGATTCTGAAGCACTAGCAGACACATTAGGACATCGTACCGTAAAAGGAAGATGCACAGCGGAAAAACTTGACAGTAACATAGGCGTACATTGACACACTATCGTTGCTTCACGTTATATACTACATCCCCAAAGACATTAAAATATACTATTTCAGATCAGCATATGTTAATAGGCTTGTTTACCTTTAAATTATATAATGAAGTTCATTCAGAATAAGTAGCCGATATATGTTGAATTTCCAAACCTTCGTGCTCCTATACATTGCGATATGCAGCATATAGTTTTTCCCATTTGAATACCACAGAAAAAGAACTTGCTTTGTTCACTTTCTTGTTTTTACAGGAGAGATTCCTGTAAAAAATTACCGGATAATGGCACTAGTATAGTGTAATGATGCAATATACTGAAATGGTCTGTTTTGTTCTGAAATAATGAAAGAGATAAAACCTAAATGCATACAAATTGTTCTCGGTTGTGATTCCTTGTCAATATGGGCTTACATTAATTTGGGTTTCATTTCTTACATTATTTCAAAACGTACTGTCTTTTTTAGTTATTGTATCATTTACCCGCATATACCCTTATCTTCAAATAATGGCTGTGTCAATTCAACACTTTCTGGTGTTCCAGGGTAAACATCACTTTCCTGTCTTAAATCAACAAAACAAACAGAGGCGTACTAGCACCATCATACTTTTGAATCAACAAAATCAACACTGTTCGTGTTGATATAACACAAAGTAGTAGTGATCACCCTCGGAAACGTAATGAGTTGAATTAACACAGCCATGTTTGTAATGTACGGATTCTGGTTTTAATTGAAATGGTTGAACAGGAAATTCTGGGAAGAGGTAGGCCTGTATTATTGTTTCAGAAGCTGTTTCGTAATATCTTATAAACAGTGATTAGTTAGAAAAGCGGTATTTCTGGGAAGCAAATCATATGCTATTTAATAGTTTTTCAAGTATGCTTTGGCAACATTACTTTTTGTTTCTTACAGGGTGTAATTCAAACAAATGTTTTAGCATCGGCTTTTCCTTTTTTGGTTACTACATATATTCTCTTCTCGCTTCCTTATATGGCCAGTAAACAACACGTCATCAAGTGTATTTTTTTTATAAATGCATATCGCATTGGTTCGATCCTATGTCGGCATATTATTATGATAATTACAGTGTTCTATATAGAATTCTCTCTATAGTGAAATAGATGTTTAGGGAACATAATAAATCAGATGTTTTCCTCATTCGCCATCTTCAGCAAATAAAGACACTAGCATAGCAGCCTCTCTAAAACAAATAAATTGAAGTTATAATACAACAATGCTCACAGAGTGTAACTATTGTTTTAATTCAGTCACATATCTAAGCGATAGTGAATGTTAATTTAACATTTTTTTGGAAGAATGAAGATGACGAGAATTATAAGTATCATGTTGTATTTATATTTTCTTTATTACCCTCATATTTGTTTATGTTTAAAATATTAGGATCAAATCTGAATGCAAAACATATTACGTGATCTTAACGTTTTACAGCTGTAGAGAGTTTTTTTACAGTGATACACAAATGCGACCAAGAATGTTATAGAGGTAGAACACTTCTATCACTGAGTTCCATACATATTTCACAAAACGTTAGACTGAGGAACGCAAATTTTGTAAGAGTAAATGCGGTACATTAAAGATATCCTCAACGCCATTATTTAGAGTTCTTGGTGCTGGAAATGACAACAAGCTGGCGCTACGTAAGTAGTACGCTCTGTTAGTCGTTTATTGAAGTACGTATAAGTGCTCCTAAACCTGGTACAAGTGCCTCCTTGGACAAATGAATAAAGCATTCGTTTGGTCCATCTGCTTCATCGTTTTCCAGGTCAATTTATTTTGTATATTTAAAGAAAATTACTTTTTTCTTTTGCTGTTTTAAAACATGCTCTACTCTTTGTTTCTTTAACAAAATTTACTAAAATGTTAGGTTAGACTTATCTTGTATATTCAGGTGTAATGTTTTACCATTCTTCAAACATTTTCTCGATCCAGTATTCCTAATTTCAGTTTTCCCCAAGGATTTTATGTAGGAATATCATCAAAACGCTGAGAAGTGCGAACACTTTTTATTGGATTCATGTGCATTTGAGAAGGAGAAAAATCTTCGGATAGCTGCAAGTTACAATGTTTGTTCATTTTATCTACTGTAAATACTAATACATTGTCACCATTTGTCGATATCCACCCAGCACAATATCGACCGACCTCGTGTTTGTCAGTGTACTACGCAACAAACTCCACTTTTTGTTTTCTTCTTCTCGAAGGCTATCAGCAAGCCCTAGTATCTGAACCGAATTAAATTGAAGTTATTATGCTTTTTCGTATCGATTGCTTAGGCCGTTCTCCATTTTGAAAATTAGCTCTATGATGTATTTCGATTTCTGGATTTCTTGGATATAGAAATAATTATTTTACAACATGTTTCAACATCTTTATTCTCATATCTTCAAACACATTAGTGGCATTTGTGTGTAATAGTGTTTAATAAAATCTTCGCATTTATGAAACATTTGCGTTAAGTTATTTAACCGTTTGTTATTGTACCTTAGGTTCCTCTGGCGGAGAATCTATCAATTTCTGGACACCTGTTCATATGATTCATATGACACATTCGTCAATTTTAACACAATAATGCACTGCTTGCAATATTGTGCAACCTGTCCGGGGAGCCATACTTATTTTAATTTTCAATATCGTGTGACTTTGTAGTAAACGCGTATTTAAAATACAATTGACTCATATTTCCATCTTTCAGAGTTCAACAAGAACATATTATAAAATTATATCACACTTCTTGTTCCGGATGGTAGTACAGTAGTAAATAATTTTAGATTTCAGTTGACTATACACTGCTGGATGAATTATCCCCTTTCCGAAGTTTCCAGCAGTTGCTTGGCGCGGATCACTTATCTCAAAAGAAGTGCATTTTTTTATTTTCTGTTTACAGGATAATCAGATTTCTCAACAGGGATGAAACTTCAGTTTAAAGTAACCACGTAAAAGTTGAGAACTAAAACAAATCACTTGATCAAATAATCACTTAAATGGTTAGTTTGATTGCACTAGGAGACTGGGGTTACTCAGCAATTATATGGTTTTCAAATAAATGGGTGTGCAATGTGCTCTGATTCGCATTGTGCTCTGGTATGCATTGTGCTTGCCAACATAAAGATGTTAGAGTTAGTAGGAAGAAAATTTATGTTATGTAGAGTAGAAGAATCGTCCATCTGAAACATGTTTGTAATAGGAAGAGTAAAATTCATTTCGTTCCCTAGAGGAAGAGCAATAGCTAACGCCGCTAATTTTGCTGTATTACAGACGTGGCAAAATTATTAGCAATTGTAGGATTGTCATGTGAAAAGTGAAGAAAATCACAAATTAAAGAAAGAATACGTGTGTAAACGGTTTGTAATATCTGAATAATTTTGCATCCCGCTACATTCTACGTACTGTTACAGTATTTCAGTAACTTTGTGTGGAAAGACTTTACTTGACATAGTGGCTGGATTCGTTTTGGCATCTGGTTGACTAACGTACAGCAAAAGTTCTTTATATCTGGATCAATGTGCAATATGTTATGCACCACTTTTATCAGCTGGTTTCTCGAAGTCCGATGCTGAACCGTAACTTTTTTCTTCAGGAAGGCCCACAGAGACTCAATGGTTTTCATATCTGGGATGTTTCCAGGCCACGGGAGGACTCTGACGCCTTTATGTTCCAAAGTCTTGGAAAAAGCTCAGTAATCATATTGTCATGTGGTGTCTCACAACAAACAAACGCTATCTTCAAAAATCTTTCAGAAATACAATAAATCAACACATTTGCATGACTTTCAGAAAATTGCTAAAATTTACTCCACGTCTGTAGGACGAACAAACTTCATTTTATTCCATAGATTGGGGGATCTGGCTTAAGATACCATTTTATGCCCCTACAGAAATTTCACAAAAAGAAGAGTTCTGAGCAGAGTATTTCCCGATGGAAAAGTTGCCGACTAACAAGTGCAGCTTTCAAATGTTTCCAAAGCATTAAAAGTATGAAGATAATTTTAGTTTTCTTTTCTGTCTGCACAAACTGTTTTCGAATGGAGTACCAAAGACTATGTTATATTATATATAAGTTAACATAAATTCTTAGCAATATGTTAATGCAAGCTTGAAAACGAACGGAAATGAACTTGTAAGTCATACTACCATCTGAACGTTGATTTCAACATTTCCTTATAAGAACATAGAGTTCAATGAGCTTAAAATTGCATAACTAGGCCACGACCGAGAGAGAAAAAACAAACCATTATTTTAAAAGATTTTAGAATAAACATATTTAACTAAAACTTAAAATATTTAACAACGTAATTTATTAATGTCAGACGCAAAGTACATTTTGAGCAGTACAAATTGGAGTAGCTAAATCTATTGTCCATATTTACATAACGTTTTACAACTCAGGGAGAAATTCGGCTCTGTATCATAGATTTAATAGACATTATAATCCTTAACCTTCATTTTGTTTATCTTTTCTATCTTCACAAAAGGTTTATTGGTATCAAATGAAAAATGACAGAATAAATTTTAGGAGATAGTAGAGAACTGAAATTGAAAGCAACATATTAAAACAAAGGTAGAAACTCACAGTAATTAACTTGTAACGTGTTTTGCCATCTACGTATTTATTCCAAGTCTTCATTATAAAAACTGGGAGATACTCAAAGGGTATACTATTGTGCTTCAAATTTGCATAACTATGAGGCAAGTAAGAAAAGGAAACAACATCTTTCTGATATTTAAGTAGTTTAAGAAGAAAATATACAACGGGAATTTAATATTTTTAACAGTGTTATTTATTGACGAAACAAACAATTAATTGTAAGTAATAAAAATTAGAATGGTTAAACTTATTTACATAACACTGTGTAATGCAATGAATAATTAAAAATTGTATAAGAGATTTTTTGTGCATTACATTTAATCAACCAAAGTCGACTGAGATAGTCGTGCGATTTGAGCCTAGCGGCTCTAAGGTCATGGGTTCGAGTTTCTCCTGGAGAACGCATGTTCGTGGATTTTAACAAGCATAGCATTCATTTAAACTTGACGGGCCGCAGTCAAATGTTACAAAATTGACCCATAGAAAATAAAATTTAAGCAACTACATTTTGTATTATCGACTTTGGTAGGAGTAACGTCTATGGTGCAATGTTGTCATCTACTAGACGGACTGAATAATAGCACATTCGTCAAAGCAATATGCGGCGAACCAAAATAATGAAATTTGCAATCCATTGCTTTAGAAATCGGCTGAAAAATTGTCTTTGTCATTTGCGGTTTTCTGGAGAGTTGGGGAATTCCGACACTTGTAAGCTTGCAACACTGTAGATTACCCAATAATCAGATCGTGATATAAAGAATCGTGAAGAAAGATACCTCCTAGTGTATTGAATGTCTGTGCTGATTTATGAATTTGAACGTTGTGTTTGTAAAAGATTAGAAACACATTTGTTTGGTAATATGTGCAGGAAATGTGATTAAAATTACCTTGTTCCAAAATTGAAAATTATGTCCATAAATTGTTATGAACAAGTGTTCATCATGGAGTGCACAGTCATTGCACAATATTAAAAGGAAAAACATTGAGTGTTCACATGTAGTTTCACTTCCTTTAGTCAGTGGCATAAACTCCGAGAATTAAAATACTTCAAACATTAGGTGTTTCAATTCAATCTCGAAATTACATTGTTGGGTACTTTTGATGTCTTCATCAAAAATATGTGTTTATGCTTTTCTTTTGAAAAAAAAAATATATATGAAACTATTCGTGTTAGTTACAAAACTGTTTACCTTTATTAGACATACCAAACATGATTCGTAGCTACTCCTCAAATACTTCCAAAGACTCTAGAAACATAGAAAACATAGCTTCAACTTTTGATGCTGTAAGAAATAATTCGTCTTTTTACAGCTGGAAAAACCTTTTGTGTTCCTCAATATACGTTGCGGAACATAAGGAAAAAAAAAGGAAAACAAAAATTTGTGGATAAGACAAATTTGGGCTTCTATCGAAAACGAAAGGAGGTTAGAAGAGAATATTTTGGGATTTGTACTAACAGTTGGATTTGATTCTTATGAAATGAACCCAGTTATAAAATTCTTGAGAGTGCATAAGCTCCTTCAAGTGTTCATTATGAGGCTCTGCAGGAACTATCAACATCATAGATAACACTGGTCAACAGCCAAAATGCGATATGAGTTATATATAGAATTTCTAATCAATATAGGTCCCCTAAAAACGAAACTGTTGTTAAAAATCGCAATCGACTAAGCATTATTGAGTTACAGGCCATTGTTGATTTGGAAAAGTTCCCTATATATACATATATGTTATTGCATAGCGAAGAAGTACTTGTTGTCTTTCTTTCCTTATCTTTGTTTATAGGTTGTAAGGGGGAGGTGGAAACTTTTAAGTCCAGCCACAAAAACTGTTTATTCATTGTTTTGTGAGATGTTCATTTGTGCAGACGTGATTGATGCTGTATGAAAGCAGGTTGAGTGTGTGCAGTTATCGAAGATCGTGTTGGCGTAATACGTGAACCGTGTACGATAAGGTTGACATTTAATTAGAGTGCTGAGTTATTTGGTCAAAATGCCACGTAAATACATTAACAGTCCTAACAATTTCTGTTATGTTTGTGGTCAAATTGTTTTTGTTTTTTTTCTGGAAAGATGAGAAATATTGTACCTGCTGTAAGAAGAACCTACAATCTGTATTTCGGTAAATACTGTAAATTCGGAGATGAAGATAAGACTTGGGCACCACATTTCTGTTGTAAGACCTGCTACACAAATCTACTGGACTGGTGGAATGACCGGAGGCCATCGATGCCATTTGCTATTCCCATGATTTGGTTGGAACCTACGAATCATAAAGACTATTGTTATTATTGTATGGTCCCACCAATACAACGTACGTCCAATACTAAAAAGAAGACACTTGTCCTTCCAAATATTCGTTCAGCTATTCGTCCTGTGGCACAAAGTAATACACTACCAGTTCCAACACCCCCTGACTCCTGTTCCGTGGACTCTCAAGACGAACTGTACGATCCACAAATTTCAACATCTACCGATCCGGACTTTCAAGGTGCCGTTGAACTTACAAAACAACACAAGGTTAGCCAGAGTGAAATGAATGATTTAGTAAGAGATCTTGAACTTTCAAAATCCAAGGCAGAGCTATTAGCCTTCAGACTTCAACAATGGAATTTTCTGGCTAGTGGTGTGAAAGTGTCATTTTATCGTGAACGTCAGAAAAAGTTGGAACAATACTGTAGTACCGAAGGAGATCTGATATACTGCAGTGATGTGAATGGTTTATTCGGGGCTATGGGCATTCAGCACATATGAATTGGCGCTTGTTCATAGATGCATCAGTATTAAGTCTCAAAGTTGTACTGCTTCATAACACCAATAAATTCTCGTCAATCCCTATTGGCTACTCTGTGCATAAGAAAGAATCGTATGATACCCTAAAATTCCTTCTCCAATCAATTAAATACAATCAGTACAAATGGAAAATATGTGCAGATTTGAAAGTCATTGCTGTTTTAACTGGACTTCAACAAGGTTATACCAAACATTGTTGTTTCCTCTGCAAATGGAATAGCAGAGACAGAGCTTCTCATTTCATTACAAATTATCGGCCATTACGTCAAAGTATGGAACAAGGAAAAATCAATGTACAAAATGAAACTCTCGTCGAATCAGTAAATATTATACTTCCAGCACTTCATATAAAGCTTGGATTAATCAAAAACTTTGTCAAAAAAGTGGATCGCAACTCTTTGGCATTCAAATATCTAATTAGCAAATTTCCAAAAGTCAGTGAAGCGAAGATAAAGGAAGGAATTTTTGTGGGCCCGCAAATTCGTCAACTTCATCAGGACGAGCTCTTCGAACACCTGTTAAATGATATCGAGAAGGATGCATGGGGTGCTTTCAGAGAAGTATGTACTAATTTTTTGGGAAACAAACGTGCTGAAGACTATGAAACACTTGTAAATAGATTGCTTACATCGTATCGCAAAATGGGTTACAATATGTCCTTGAAATTGCATTTTTTACACTCTCATCTACATTTCTTCCCGAAAAGTTGTGGGGACGTTAGTGATGAACACGGTGAGCGTTTCCACCAACAAATATATGTAATGGAGAAGAGATATCAAGGGAAATGGAGTATAGAAATGCTTGCCGACTTTTGCTGGACTCTGGTCAGGGATTCTCCAGCTCACTACAAGAGGGAATCAAAGCGGCAGCGGATTTAGCTCCAAGTAGAAAATCACAAACCATTCAGTAGTACACTGGAACATATTTTTGCGCTTAAGTAACAACTTTGATTCCAGTCTTTACTTTGAAAAGGGAAATGAACCCCCATTTTCTATTTTTCGTCTCATACAGTTACAGCGTAGGAGTCACATCCACAACAAGCATGCATCATTCCAGTATGTTACTGGGTATCCAGACTTTTCGACTATACCTCGTATAATTTTTAAACCGGAAGTCAAGTGATACTTTCATTGTCGGTTTCGTGTGCAGCAGCATCAATTCATACAGAAAAGTGATGTTTCATCCATGTCGCAGAAAGAAGCTTTAAATTTGTTGACCAGTGTAATTTTAGATCAATTGTTATAGAGTTTTTCCAACCTTTGCTTGACTTTTGTTCCTAGAGACAATGAGGAAAGCTAGCAATGCGACATTTGTTTCTTTTCAAAATCTTTTCATTAAGATATATCTATCACATATCATTTCCACACACAATATCAATTCATCGTAAGGTGTTACCAAGTACACAGTGATAATTATCAAACATTTTCATATATATTATTTGCTGTCGCAAGTGTTTTAATAAAATCTTGGAATTCTAAATACAGTGGGGAAATTTCGACACCTTTAAGTATTTTCGTTTGAACATCCTTAGTTACCAGAGTATTTAGATCTGCCGAGTGAAACATATATAAAATAAAAGAAGAGACAACAAACTTTATGACGACGTGCAGAAATCTCATTGCAATACTTATGTTTCTCTAAAGTACTAAAAGTTATTAGGATGTCGGAAATACCGCAAATAACCATATAGTTACAAATCTTACTTTCTAATGCAGAATTTAGAAATTATTTTACTTTAGTTCATGATAAGGGTTTATCTAGTGAAAGTGTTACTTTAATAAATATCGTAGATTATTTATCAATCCTATCGTAAATCAATAGTGTTAGTGTCAGTTGTTTCATCATTCGTTCACTTCTAACATACACGATTCCTTGGTTGAGCACCAGATAAATAGGGCTGTCTTTTATTCAACGCAGCTCCTTTGGGATTAGACAGCTCCAGCTGTGTGACAAATCTACAGATTATGTGACTAAGAAATAAAGAGGAGGTCGCGTTAAGTTGTTTCAGTTGTTCGAGATGAATGGCTTAGTGAATAGGTGCTTGTGTATGTAAATTTCCGTGCGTGTGAGCACATAAACAAAATATTGCCATCACCACCCAATTTCAATTAAAACTTTTGAAACGATACTTTTGGGGAAAATACCACAGAGTGGAAGAAAGGTCGGCGCAGCACATTTCAATCCTAAAAATAGGGAATGGAATGACTAGTTTAACTATCCCTGATTTCTCCAGTAACTCAGTTGTGTTCCATTCTCTGGCCTGATCCTGGATAAGATTTCTACTTACAGTCTTCCTTCCCTGGAAATAAATAATAGTTTTTGAGGCCGAATTAAAATTTGTGTAAGAGGAAATGAAATATTTGAAAATGATTAATGTAAATGGGTTTATATCACGATCCGTTTGAATTACTCTAAACAAAAGTCACTTTAAAATATGTAAATTATATTAATTACTAGTTGAAAAATACAGATGTGAAGTTTAACAAACAAATTGGTCTACGAACAAAGTAGTGCACATGATAGACATAATGTAATACTCAAGCAAAATAAATGCAGGCGTGAACATTCATAACATAAAAGAAACAGTAAAATAGAGAGATAGAAGAAAGAACGCAATAATTTCCACCCATAGCATTATTTAAAAAAAAAATCATCAGTTTCTCTTACATTACGGTAGGAAATCAATCAGCTTCATAAATTATCTCCAAACAGAGGATGTAGTATCTTAAATTATATTAATGTCACACTAAGGTTTGGAGTAAATTTGAAAATAAACGTTGCAAAATACAGTTCTTCAAATATTATCTTGATTAGTATCTGAGTATTGACATCTAAAGGCTTTACATAATTTAGATGCTTGAACATTTTTACCAAGAAGCAAAATATAGCCAAATAAGTTCCCTACTTGCCTCTCAGTTCACTATATGAAAGCCGACGTTCATTTTATTGGTCTCTCATACTAATGTTTCTAACTTCTCGTACTCCCAAAGCAAATGCAGACAACTAATATTAATTTAGCTGATTATTTAACTTCCGGGCTGGTGACTTAAATCTCATCACGTATTGCAATCTTCTCAGCTATTTTCTTTGTTTCTTCCGGAATTTATTTGTATCCAGCCAAAATTACACGTGGAATTAATATAATGCTAGCGCACCACCATGTTTTTTTTATAAACTCCTCAGATCGACGATTGATACGCTCACTGACGTGTACCAGTGCTTCCTACTGCTCTGAATAAGCATGGCACTCACCCTTTAACTTAAATAATTTTCTAAGAAATGTTAACATTTTATTTTTGTTTGGCGTTTAACCGACTGATCCCAATATTTGCTCAGCGAGATAACTATTATTCTTGTTTTAAAGCTAAGGATTCGCCAACTGACATTTTTTTTATATTTTAGAAACAAATAGTACAGTACATTACTTTCAACATCATTTGACACTTAAATGCATTTTCTTAATTTTTTTCAGGACTCGTTTTCGAAGACCAACATTTCTAAAGAACTTGAAACTTCTGTGGATGAAGTATATATTTATCAATCTCTAGAAAGGATTGGACTTCTATTACTAATTTTATCACAAGGATTTACTTACTGTTTCAATAATTTGGAGACATGGTACAAGAATAAGGATGTGCAGTGGAAGAAAGTACAGGAAATTTAAACATAGGAAAAGATCAAAAGTGTGATTGACCGTAAGCAGCATGTTTGATGTGTATTTAAAAGTTTCCTACAATACGTACAAACAAAAAGTTTACTATCAAAAAGGTAAAACGATATTAAACACAAGTTTGTAAACTTGAAACTGAACTAAACATCCAGTGGAGTTAGCAGAAAACGTTTCCCAAGTACACACTTCGCAGCATAGAGCAGAAGTTTAATGCATTAATGAAATTTGTCAGAAAAGTTAATACATTTACATGAAATAAAGATGATATTAAAATAAACAAATTTTATATATTGATTAGAAGACAGAAATGATATTACAAAGTAGGTAATGGAGAGAATGTAAAGCTACATTAGATGAGATATGACAGGAAAAACGAAAGCAAAGAAGCATGTCACAGACCACGTGTATCTGAATGTGGAAAACCGAACGGAATACTAGAAAACGTTGGAAAATGTATTATAATTGTTTTCACCAATCAGAGTTGAGAAAAATGCATCTCAGGTTATAAATCATACCTTCTGGGACAAACGAAAAGGTACGAGTGCGTGAAATAAGATGTCAGTATCATCGTAAATACAAGAATGACAAAAAGAAATATCGCAATGAAAATAAAGAAACACACACGTAACGTGTCGAAGAAAACCTGTATACACTCTATTTAAACAATTTTCTTCTAGAAATTACAATAATAAAGATAAACTCTATTACGATCCTTTGTAACAAAAATGGACAACGCTGTATGGGAAGCAGTACTGACAATGGGAACATATTGGAAAGCATACATTATTTAGAGAAAATACAAACTCAAAGGTGTCAGAACAGCATCAATACATGACAATTAGGTGATTGTGACAATTGGCGTTTCGGTACTTTAAAAATGTAAAACAAATACAGATTGTAGGGTGAAAATTCAGTACAATAAAATATTTTAAAATTGGATATTATTTTCTAATTTTTATTGAAAACAAGCTTTTCACGAAGAGATGTAATATTAAATGAAGTTCTGAATGCGCTGTATTAAAATGAAAACAACCACGAAACTAATTGAAGTGTAGTGTTATGTATTAGCTAAAGATTTCTTCCACTGAGAGAATAAATGAGGAGCTCAGAAACCAAACTGACTAATTCATTTTATACACAAATTGAAAAGCTGTAAAGTTTCTTATTTGTAATAAAACAATTGTTCAATAAACTTTTAATTACTGAAATTAGTACTACTACTATACTACTAATAATTACTAAAATTTAATTACTAACAAAAATGGACTTAGTCAGTTTGACTTCTGAATGCCGCTTCTGATTGACTTCAATATGCAAAGTTACATTATTGTACACAGAATGGCCACAGTATGTCCAAACTACAGTGTGCAAATCGCTATGTGTCCGGTTTAATAACATTTTCGCTTAACCTAATACGCTTATATCACATCAACTTTGGTTAAACGAGACTCTGTGTATCTAGAACTGTTAATATTACTAATTGTATTCATATAATAAATTAGTAAATGATAAATGGCATGGAGACAGCATTATGTGAACTCTTAAATGGGTCTAACATCATCTAATACCTTATATGAATGTCCAGTTGTGAGGTTTTATCTGCAGAGTCAGGTTGAACACTGATCACACGGATAAGAGAATAATTATCAGAGTTTGACTGAGACATGATAGTGTGTGTCGGACGAATGAGATATTAAATTTCCAAAATTCTAGTGATATTCAATATCACTTGGAGTACTGTGTTACGTGTAATCTGCGAATATTCGCAGGAAGGTGTTGTCATCCACCGTGAACATCACATCCACGTCCAATGTAGATAATTCCAGACCCATACATAACTAATAGATGGTGTTCTTTAGCTTAGCTCTTTAGGGTATGGAGCAGACGACTCATAAAAGTGCCTGTAAAAATACTACAGCACCCAATACATTGCTTCACTTGGTTCGTGATAATGGGAAGTGGCCCTGGAGGGTTGGCAGGTAGAATGTGACCCATGGACCAATTGTTTCAAGCTGTTGTTGGGATAAGTGTGTATCACAAATCTTACGCAAACCCTGAACCTTACCTTTCAACAACGCACTATGCAGACTGTTCTAGACTCGTAAGGGGAGGGTTTACGTTACATCGGTTGGGTCATTTTATCCTCCTAAACACGTCTTTGACTAGAAGACCGACACATATACTGCTGGATGATCAATTACACCTCTTCATGTTGGGGCTTCATGTTTCCCCAACAACGATGGAGTATTCTAACTTCATAATGCACCGTGTCATCGGGTTCCAATTTTCCTCAGTCAGTCAACCGAACCCCTCCAGTATCCATTTCCTTACCCTACCTGTTACATTGAAAAATAGTGGAGATATGCGAGACTTTTTATCATAGCGTAAAGATTTGAATCATATCAAGCTAAAATCCTTTTTAGACCTGTTCATGAAGAACGAATGTTGTTGTTATGTACTTTTTGTTATGTCGTGATCTTCAAAACATGTCGCTTATGGAATTCTGTAGCAATTTGGATTTCAGGGACCAGGTTTAATGCTAGTATCAAATTGGATGCTTTGATAGCAATATAAGATACTCTGTGTGTGTGATCGAGAACCTGGTTAATTACTATTCTTCAGTTGGATATGTAAATAAAGATTATGTGTATGTTCTCGAATCGATGCGTACATTTAGTACTGGTAGTGATCTTAGGTCTCAGAACATATGGATCGAATACTCATGCAAGGCAACATACGTAACCCTGAATAGATATATATCTCGGCCATATTCATGCACAACTGAGAAGCAAATATTGGGTTGGGTTGCGTGTTAGAATGATAGTTGTTACACGTAAAGCAAATGTAAAACTACCCGTACTTGAACATTCAGGTAAATGTCTAAAGGGCATCAATAAAATACAGTTATATAGCGTAATTAGCAAATATTGCACTGGAAATTTTCCCCTATAAAGAATAGTACTGTAAATGGAATGGACATTTAATTTTTTCCTGTCATTTTGAATCCATCAACTTTGTTCCTTGTCCTTGAGCTATAGTTGTATCAATATAGATATTGCTTTTTCCAATTATGGTCTTACTTACATCGAAATAAATAATCGGGAGACCGTGGTTTCGATCGTAGTGGTCGACATCCTGACTGAGTTTTTTTCAGGGTTTTCTACTCAGTCACACTACGCAAATACCTGGATGGCACCTTCATTATAGCCCTGGCCGACACCTTCCCGAATCCTTTCCCTTCACTATCCCAACCTGAGCCTTAGATGCCTAATGGCGACAAAAACTGAAATACGTAATGAATTTTGAGGTCCTATAAACATTTGTATGACTTAAGAGAAAACTACTGGAAATGATTAATAATAATAAAAACAAGGCAAATATATAAAAATCAGTTTAACATAAAAAAACACGTTTAATCATACTGCTAACTTGTTCTGCAATTAATTTCGATGGGTTTGATTCCTTCACTACAGAAAAACAAATAACGAACTCCTGCTCCTTTTTGGTGCATCTTGACAGTAGAGCCACCCCATTGACACTATTTCTGCGTCCTTGTATAGGGTGTTAACTTCGCGCTACCACCTTGCAGTTACGTGCGATACAATGCTTCTTTCTGATACAAACTCATAGGACAATCGAACAGCTTTTATTTTGTTGTGGCCCTTTTAAGATTATCGTTTGAATCCCCTTGTATCGACGTTTCATTCTCAACTTCATTTCAAATTGTCTTTCTTACATCAACACCAATAATAGCCTCTGGTAACCCATATTCCTACATTGCATTGGGGCGTCCCTGAGAAACAAAATATCATCTCTCCTCGACACTCTTCCGTTGCCGATTTTTCAACTATTCCTCGTTATAAGTCACAGGCACCAGTCTACATATTTCAATAGAACCATGAATGAGGAGGGTATTTCTATAATTAACACATGGCCCAGTAAATGGGGACTCACAATTAATGCACGCAAAACTAAGGTCATTATATTCTTAAAATCAAAACGTAGATCCAGAGTTCAATGCAATCGTGCACAGCTCAATCTCACTGTACAGAACCAACGCATCCCACCCACCAGCAAAGTAACATATCTATGAATCACACGGTCACCGTCCTATCTGGTGACCGCATCAACAAAAAATAACCAAAGCAAATAACATACTAAATCTAATAAAACGTTTAACCGGATCCACAAGAGGTCTAAAACCAATAACTATCATAAACATTTAGAAAGCTTTTCTTAATCCGGTATAACTTATTGATTTACTGCTTGCGTCAACGCATCACACCAAATATATATAAAAAATCTTGAAATCAAAACTACACGTCCTCCACCTCGCATATAGAATTGAACTTCCATGTCTCACACAAAAAGTCTATGAAAGAATTAATTTTCCATATTCAACGTCTCATCTACAAAGACTCCGCCAGAAATATATAAACAATTGATTCAATACTTAACATCCAATTATCACAGAAATCATGAACACTAAATAAACGTATAACAGTGCAAACAATAAAAATACCCCTCTCAATATTTTTCATCACACACTATCCCCGACCACCTTGAGAAACCATAAATCCAAATTTGCACATCAAAGCTTCCTCTTATCTCTCACCCTCATACATTGCTCAGTAATTATTTAGAACACAAGAGCTTAACTGTCCTCGTCACTGCCTAGAGCAGCCAAACCTAGCCCAGAAGATCTTCAATCATCCATCAAATAATGTGGCATCGTGTTGTGGCGTCTAATGCACTTCATGTTCATCCCTCATTAGTAGTAGTAGTATGTTACCACTAATTATGGTCATGAGGAAAATTCGTAATGAGGCTTGGTACGCCTATGCATAAAATAAAATAAATAAATTTTACAGATAATATCCAACCAAATTATACTATACTTTTTAACATCCATTTCCGAAAACAAGGTGTAGCTAACATTAAAATTGTTCAAAGATATGAGGTCAAAAAGTAACTGATAACTCGCTTAAACAAAATAAATCGAAGGACAAAATAATTAATTTTGACCACTTCTTGCACTCGCAAATGGGAAAGACCGTGGGACAGCATTATGTGAGTCCTTAAGTGACTCTAACATCACCTCACAGCTTCGGAGAATGTTATCGTGGGACAGCATTATGTGAGTCCTTAAGTGACTCTAACATCACCTCACAGCTTAGGAGAACGTTATCTGTTAGGTATTATTTATTTAGCCCATTTGAACGCGGATCAATCTGATCATAGAAACGAGACTTGTACTGTCGGAGTTTGCACGAAACATGCACATTTTGAAGATGGTAAATCCATTCAACCTTTCTTAATCTGCCGTGTTTCGCGTATTTTCAATGCCTCATGGAAT
This sequence comes from Lepisma saccharinum, assembly GCA_022664845.1. Classification (NCBI taxonomy): domain Eukaryota; kingdom Metazoa; phylum Arthropoda; class Insecta; order Zygentoma; family Lepismatidae; genus Lepisma; species Lepisma saccharinum. Next base: position 44,140 of record JAGDQP010011005.1, read on the forward strand.
GCATTATTTTTCAACGTGGATAGCATAAATATCTGTTCACGCATGCTTAATGACCATGATTAGTGTTGTCCGAGTAGAATGGTAATATACAAATTACTCAACTCAAACCACCTAAACGTCAAATGTAGGCAGTTCCAGACTCATGTTCAGCAGATAAGTGCAGTTCTTTAGCTTCGCTAGGTACATGGGATAGGATAGCAGGTGACCCATTAAGGTACTTCTGTTAACATCACGACATAGAATACAGCACCTTATTTGGTTCGTGAGTATAGTAACTGAGCCCTCGCTGGCTACAAAATGTTGCGTGTTCCGACGCCTCACGATACCAATAGCTTCAGATGATGGGATGCGGGAACGCCATAAATTTCATGAAACCATGGATCTTTCTTGTCAGCAATATATCATGCAGAATGATTGTGGCTCTATACTGGTAAGTGGTGTGTTTACGTTCTACTGGTTGAATCCACTGGTCCTTATACATACGTCGTTGGCCAAAGAGCGCCACGTGTTTTCTTGGTGATCACTTACCAGTCATAGACTTCATATTCAACAAAGAAAGGTGGGATGTTCCAACAACAGAAAGCACCATATCATAGAGCTAAAATTGTATATATTGGTTATGTGAGTATTCTCAACGATTCCGTTAAATGATGTGACCACCACCTTAACCTTTATTAATCGGATCTAACACGTATTGTTAGACGGGATGGTATAGAGACCCAGTAACACCGAAGACCCCGCATCTACATAGACTAGTAAGCTTCCACAATCACGTTTAATTGTTTTGAACAATATAGTGTTTGCAGTCGTAGAATAGGAGGTAAGAGATACTACGAAGTGTTATCGCTTTTATACGGGACTACTCTTTGCCCCATAATATTCCTTCTTCAACGGTAAATTTCCGTCTGTTCATTCGTCTAAGTCTGTTCATCAGAGTAATTCGAAAATTTATGATATAAGCTTATATATGTACTGGATTCGAGGGGGCATCGGGTATATACCTCTGTGCAGTCTTTACTTACCCATCACTTGTTTTGACCCTCTTGTCTGTTGGATCCGCCGGTAAAGGACTTGTGCCCTACAACGAAAAATCGTCAATTAAAGCACTTGGTATTGCAAAACGGGGTAATAAGCACCCGGAGGGAGTAATAAGCACCATTTTTTTTTATCTTAGCCAGCTGATACAATTGAAGGTGCATGACAAGATTCATGGTGCTTTCAAGAAAGCGTAAAGTGTTGCCTGTTTGAACGGAAAAGCAGTAGAAAGTGTGTGTATTGTTACGAAAACTGGGCACATTATATTTTTCAGCTAAAGTACAGTTTGGAAAAAATGAAGTAAGCTGACAAACAAAATATTAAAACGGGGAAAGAGTAATTTATATTAATGTGAACTACAAAGCCTAATGTAAATTTCACGATCTGCACAAGACCTAAACTTTGTTAACATTAAGACAGTAGTAAAAAGATCTCATACGTATGTGCTGGGGTAATTAGCACCAGCATGTCTGGGGGATTACGCACCATGCTTCTCTGATAGTACTAATTGCAGTATGAATATGGAATATATTCTAGTAAATTAAGCGTACGTAGAAACATACTAATGCAGACGACACAAAAATTATCTCCTGATAGGCGTAACATAGCTTTTCTTTATACTTTCAAAGTGGGCTCCGTGTCACTGGCAGTTTAAATGAAACGTAATGTGCATTGCGGTATTAAGGCACGATGAACCCTTGATTTAGCATCAGACAAAACATTGTAAAAAAAATAGGCCAGAAGGATTTGTGGGTACCAGAAAGAATGGAATTGATGAGGTCCCAGTAGACACCCACCCTCACAGATTCCACCAGAGATTTTCCTCAGTCACACCAGGCAAATATTGGAATTGTACGCACAAGCTAGGCGCTGGCCTACTACCTTCTAAGATAATTTCCTACACCCTAACCTGGCCTGAGTCTGTTCCACTTTAAGGATTTAAATGTAAAGTTTTTGTTTTTATGTATCTCTGTATTTTATTTAGTTCTATTGTGTTATTCAACATCATACTTGTGCAGCATTATATTGCCTCAATATCCTAAGGATATTGTTCTTGTTAAGACATACACATTTCAAGTGTGTGATTAATACCCCATAGCCAGGGTAATAAGCACCACTGAAACACTTGTTATATTTTTATTATTTTTCAAGTTAGCATACAAAGACAAAATACATTTTACTCTAATGTTTTGTATGGTGGATATTTACATATGATTAACATGTATTTTCCCTTCACTACCACGCAATTAACATTTTATCTGGAATTTTATACCGATTATCCCCAAAATTTGTGTTAATTACCCCATTTTACCGTATATGTTACATTTGTTGTGGCGTCCGTTGTAACAGCCTAGTTGCTGTTCCATTTTTATTTTTGTCTTCCCCTTTCTATTTCTTTGTAATGTTCTGTTTCCTTGCGTGCTCTCCTTAGATATTTTTTCTCTTTGTTTGGTTTTAGTCAAGCTTTGTGCATGTTTCGTTTTATTTTCGCTTTTGTTTTCAGTCGTTATCTATTCAGGTTCTTGTTAGTCACGAAGCATTGACTTTGATTTAGTGCTTCATTTTGATTGGAACCTAGTCAATGCTTGGCTATGTGTTTTTTGCTGTTTGGTGTGAATCAAACTTCTTCTCCGTTTGATGGGAGAACTGCTCTCCCCGCCATGTTAGTTTCAGTTCCAATTTTACCGACCCAAAGGATGGATGTCTGGGCTTTAAGTCATTTGTATTTCCACTGCTCTACCTGCAGTTGGTAAATATATACACTAAATTTAGTAAATCGAAGAACATTCCGATAATATGTCGTCCATTCCGGTGAAATATATTAATAGTTGTGACAAGAATAATAATTGATACAAGTGCTACCAAAACTTTTCCGCGATAACTTTATTTCAAAATTTTCACGTCATTAAAATTATTATTTTGGTTTTGAGATTATTTGTCTAAATGGGTATTATGTTCTAAATTTAGTATGGGGCCGCTATTAACCGAATTCCTACATTTTAAGTATCGAGTCGTTGGATTCTAATAATCAAACGCCAAATTTTAGTCCCCCAGTTTCCATGTCTAATTAAAATTTCCGGTCAGCAATGTTAACAGTTACGGTACATCAACGCTATTAGTCACATTAGTCACAATGTTTGTTCGAGCATTTTTACGTACAGGTTTTTGATAGTTTTGACTTTAATTGTAAATTTAAAGTTTCAAAATTATTATTTAATATTGCTTTCAACTACAGCCACTATTCTCCATTCAATAATCACATTTATAATAGTATTTTTGTAAATTCCAAGATTTATTCAAAGAGGCAATTGTATTATGTAGTAATCATCTATCATGACGTCACGCCTATTATAAGGCTAACTGGTTTCTTGCGTTAAGGTATTTTTGTACAATAACTCAGCTTTTGTATGAAATAATGTAGTAAAACCTTTTTTTTAATTGAATAACAATGTTTTTGGACTATGTCGTGAAGATTTCAGCAAAAATCATTAATTATTATAGAAATTACAAACAATTATATCTGGAAAACCAACTTTCATTTTCGCTTAATTAATTCACAATGTATACAAGATAAACGATACAAATTTGTTTGATCTCTACAGCACAATCTTAATTCTGTTCTGATTTTAATGAAATTATCAACTCCGAAACTTATAATGTGTAAAATCAGATGAATAAATTGAAATTTTGAAATCTTTATATTTCTTGGAACATTTTGAGTTTTCTTTCAATGAAACATACAATAGATAACATCTCAGTTAACTAGGCATTAGTTAAGTATCCATGTACAGTGTGTGTGATATTATTTGTGTTGTGCAGTGACTGAAACTGATTAACGTTTACGATGATATTCATCTGAGTTTAACTACGTTATCCATGATTAAGTGAAGTTTGAAAGCAATTGATACTAATTTATTTCACTGTTTCGGTTATCAAATCACTTTGAAAGATGCGTTTTAATTAGATTATATTTGGTTCATAAATCTGTAGGCCATTAGTAGAATTCTTTCACCAGCTGAGATGTGATAACTTGGAAAATGAACTATATATTAATTTCTGCATATACTGCGTTGATATATGAAGTGACTCCTTTATGTGAGATGTGTGAATAGTTTATTTGCTTTTGCGTTATGACACGACGTTTAAGTTGAGTTTCGACCGCCGTTCGTTGTGTTAATGGTCTTTATTTCAGGAATTGCGATTCCAGACTACAGTTGTGGGCCCTACTAAGGTAAAGGTAAGACATGGTCTTTTGCCACCTTGTAGATTTCGAATTGAGTAAAGATGCAGTATGAGTTACACATGAATTGTTATGCGTATGGTAGTATGAGATTATTCCCAAGTATGGATTTTCGTTTTCTTTCTTGGATCATCACTAATCTGAACCAGCTGGTACTTCAGAGTATGAACCGACGATCAAATTAAAAAAGATTGGACTTGTCGCCTTATTGGTATTTCCTCCCTCTTTCAAATTTACTGTCTTTTAGCAGCAATCACAAGGACCTGGAATCCTCTTTCCCAGATATTCTTAAATCTGGAAAAAATAGTGGCTGCACAGCTCATCTCGGGTGTAGAAAATGTTTGGAGCTAGAGTTTAGTTAGATGCGTTGCTTGGGCACTCTAGGCTCCTGGCTACCCTATTTATATTCCTTGATTGTTTTTGATGTTGCAGTTTTTTACTTCACCCAGCCAGGAATGTTTGACTGTGTTATATTGCACAGTCAGGAGTGATTTGTCCTCTACAGGCATTCATTTCTGTCACATTTGTTTTATCAGCATCTTTACCTCCTTTCGGCACCCCCTCAGCCGAGCGCCTGTGACACGTGCCCCATTACCTTTAGTTCTTTAGTTGCGACCCTGCTCTCATTCTCTCTCTCTCTCTCTCTCTCTCTCTTAGATCCTTCCCGGGGATCTAATAGTTTTATGGTATCAATAATGAAATTTACATAAAAGAGTTAGAAGATAAAATCAATGGTTTATGAGGTAATTAAGGTTAGTGCCTGAGCAGTTACACTACTTAGAAGACTATTTGAAATGTATCTTTTCAAATAAAAGCAAGAAGGATCGGTACTACTCAATTAGATCAGAATTTAATACTTAAAAAAATAAAAACCGGTACAAGGTAAATTTTGAATTTATTTTATAGCCTCTTAGCTCAGGCCGGGACAGGGTGGGTAAGAGCATGTTGGATTGTATTCGCAAAGGGTCTAATCTGTGGTATAATTCCGGCAATCAAATGAAGATTTTTCAAAATTAATTAAATTTCACGATTTTCTTAATGTGTCCTAAATTTCAAGTGTTGTAAGGAATTCATCTATCCCGTAAAATTTCCCGAAGAGATATTGAACTATCAACGTATCCGTTCAATTACTGCAAATTAAAAAAAATCGTCACTTTTAATTCAAAATTTCAATCACAAACACACTGGAAATTGCGCAGTATTCGGCTCTGGTCGTTTGCTAGCGTCCTTTGCCTAATGATTTGTTTGTAAAAAAATATATATCGATTGTTCTGCTCCTAAAAAGATCTAGATTCTTAAAATCCATATTTTCAAAGTTATTCCGAGATATATAAGTTTCTAATAAAAATGTCAACTAAGATTTTCATGCTATCCCCGTAAGTGAAGAGATGGCGCGGAAGGTCAGTTGTGACAATTTATTAGGTAATGGTTTTAAAATATTCTAAACAATAACCCAGCATCCAAAAACAAATAAATTTACTGACAAAATTAAGCCCCTAGTTCCTCGGTTCTTCTCAGGTTGAATCACGTACCGTAGCTCCATCTGTGAGATCAGTATTCTGATATGTCAAATATGTGATATGTCAAACTGTGTGGAAATGTCGCAACTACCCACAGGAAATACATCAATGTGCATGATGTCATCAGACTCAAGTTTGATGTGCACTGTATATATAAGTATATACGTAAGGACTAAGTAAGAAAAAATGTAAAATAGAAAAAAAAAATCAGCATAAAGTATCAGGAGCTGATCGCGTAGGAAGATGCCGCTCAATTCATCCCAAGCCGTGGAATTAAGGAAAGGCATGGTGTGGGTATAACACGTCCTTAGTAGGCGTCACTGCGAAGCTCAGAACGAAGGATCATCAAATCCCTAATTCAAAGTATTGGCATGCTGCAGGTGTGGAAGGGTGGCTAAAATTAATTATCCAATGTTTATTTTGCATCCTCAATAAATCATTTTACAATTGGGAAACGAATATGGATTGCTTGATTGTAAATATAAGTTTCTACATTACATTTGATTATATATTACAATTTAATATAAATTTAATTTTTGAACGGGACGCACATCACACTACGGCCCGCAGACCTGCTATTGGCCATACCTGGTTTAGACCTTCAACATCTTCTCACTATATCACCCATACCATAAAACTACTTTCATAAAATATACGTAACCTTAAAATCAATCACGTTACCCTGGCTATTGTGTACAAACAATATTTGAGTCTGGCATTTTATGGCGTCATTTTATTTTATGGTATCTTTTCAGCGATTAATATAGCCATTTTGTGGATGCATGTTATCTAATGTGCAATTTCTCACTGCCCAAGTCTTTTTCTTATTAGAGAAACTAAGTAATCATTGTCCGGGATAGAAGGATCTTAGTACAGACAGTATTAAAAATAAATATGAATCGAAGTCGAAGTCGAAGAAACATCAAAGAAATATGAGGGAAAACTTCAGTTTGCTAAAAGTAAAAAAAATATAAGAATTGTTTCAATGTCCGTCTGTTGCCTAGTTTTTTGAAACCCCTCTATAAATGGGTCTACAATATATTCCCAACCTCTAATACAAAACTTTTACAACACGAAGTGTTTAATACTTTGTGTTTCGCGTATTATGAAAAGGGTTTTTTAAGTTTGCATCTAGTAGATCTTTTTTCAGTACTTAAAAAAATAAATAAAAATAAAATGAAATATATAATTAAAATAATTTAAATATTTTCATTAACGTATGACTGACAAAATATAATAGTGACGGTATACCAAAAGTAAAACAAGCTCTAATATGATCCATTTATTTGAAAAGTGACAGTAGTTGCCTGTCAGGAGGAAGCACACACAACACGATTAAACATGAAGGAAAAGTCTGATAAAAGATCTGCACGTCTTTGCTGATACACTTGTATTCTTTCCAGAATTGTCCCCATAAAATAATCACATATTAGTTGATTCGTCAATGACTCTGCTAAAGTTCTCGATGTGCACATGAATTGTTTGTTGACGTAGACACGAGAATTTTAAAATCTTTAATAGAAGAGGACACGTGGAGTCAAATCGCAAGACTGCAGGGGAATCTGCTGTCAGTAATGGATTTACGGGTATAGTGACAGACTGCTCCCTTCTGTTGGAACCACATGCATTCCAGATTCACACAGTTCAATTAAGATTACAGTAACTCGGTTATCAAATTGCTATTACGTACCTCATTCATGATAAATGCATAGCAGCGTCATTTTCGAATAAGTATGGCATGTTCAATCGTTCTGTCCACATTTCGCACCAAAAATGCCTCGTTGTTTATGCGATTGTGCTTCGTGAATCACACAAGGATGCTCAATGTCCTACACATTTATATATTCACACACCCAGAATGATGAAAATGTCTCATCTCTGCAAATGATTCTCCTTGTGAAATTGCCGTTCACACATATTGATTTTCCAACAACCAGTCGACAAATTCACTCAGCTCCAAACGGTCTGCAGCTGTTACGTTAGTTGAACAATGTACGGACGAAGATGAAGATATTTGTGAGAATGCACTGCATAGTATTGCCTGAACGTCCAATTGCTGTAAACGAAGAATCGAGGTTACTGGACTCTCGGTAACAGTGTTATTCATTGTAGCAATATTTGTGGCTAAACGGCAGGTAGGAGACGCCCGGGTAATTTCATACCCGCAAACAAATATGTTTATTGAATTTTTTAATTAGTCTTTTTCAACTGTTGGCGGATGTTTTTCATTATTGGGACAGTGAATACGGTAGTTGACGAACTGCTTGCAGATAATTTTTACCAATAATTGCCATCCATTCCCAAAGTAATAACACGTTATTCTTTGGTGTAGCGTTGCAGGATAATTCTGCCGCAGGAAGAAACCAACATTAGTCACAACCTACTAGACAGTGTTTTCATGACACATTTGTACGTTGCAATGTTGCCAAAACTACAGACGTAAAATGACGCCCTTTTTCAAACTTAACGTAATTGTGGGACTATTTGAAGTCATAAAAATGAAAACTATATATAAACGAAACACTTACGTTAGAAATAGATATGTTACCTTTTTAAAATACAGAAAAATGTTGCGACTATAAAGATCAAGTAAAATTATCTACTCACTTAATTGACAGATTGGTTTGAAGTCCGATGTTATATAGCTTGTACTTAACACATTTTGTTAGACATGACGACTAGATATATATAAACTACAGGATGTTACAAAGGCAAACTGTTTCAATAATCGTTGTGACATGCCAATTGTTTTCGTGGCTCCTTTCTTTAATAAGACTTAAGATGAACAAGGGACACACTTTCACCATGTCTGATAGTGTAGAGGTCAAGTTCTTGTAAAATTTTTGAGTTACTCGTGCACCTTTCGTGGTCGAGGATAAATTATTCTGCTTGGTTTGAAGGTTCTTGAGTTCTTCGAGCTCCATGTTGCCAGGATGGACATATAGATAAAATTAATTGTATGGACCGTAACAACACTATGGCTTACGCCCTTCTCGAGGGATGGACATACATATGTTATTGTCGAGAATATTATTGTTCGGAGCATACGAACTTTGTTTTCATGAATAAACAACATTAAATTATGTATAAGGTAGTATGTTTACTAAAGTGATTTCTGTTTGAAGCTCGCCATGTGGGAGGTAAACATGAAACCATGATCTGGCAAAATTACTATGCAGTTTGCTTCTGATCGAAGCCGGATACCCCATTTTTAGTCTAGGGTAGTAAGGTCAAAGTTTGGATGAACCTAGAAGTAATTAAAATATAATTTATGTTAGTGGTTTCTTATAGAAAAATACATTTAAAAATAAGCGATGGTGAAAGGTCTAGCACTCTCCGACCGCGCGTAGCACAGCTAAAACGATTTTTCAATATGGCCGCCACGCGCTTCTATTATATAACATAAATGTCTGTTCTCGCAAATTCTTAAGTTGAATCTTTAGTCTTCTTACAAATAATCATCCAAATATGTTATCGATTAGTTAATAAGTGTTTTCTAGTTTGGAATTACAATTTGCACTGAAAATGTCGCGAAATATTGTTCATACATTTAATAGTTAATCATATCAATCTCACTTAAAATCGACTACTTCTAAATTTTTCGTTCATTTTTTTTTTCATTTATGGGTATTAGTTCCTATTTGTTAAAGTAAATTAAATACACTCTTGAATGCTACACCTCTAAACGAGTTTAATATGAAATAATATTACAGCAATATATGTTATAAATATAAACCATTTATCGTAGAAAAGTATCCTTAACTTAACTGCATGGAACTATGAATAACAAGGGAAAGGTATACATTGTGATCGAAATATTGTTTCAACCTCTTAAAGATATTTTAGTGAATGTAATTTCTTGTATTATAACCAGCTCCTTAATATGAATTAATAACTAATGTAATATTACACAGAGAAGAAAATTCCTAGGATTTAAGGACGTAACCTTCTTAAATCCGTAGGTTTCCTCCTGCAATAATGAGTTGGCGAGGATAGTATGACGGGCGTAGCAAACAGCATTACTAAACATGTGTACTGTAACTGCTGTTTGCTCCTGCCTGGCTTGCTAATTGCAGACGTCAGTTCATGGCGTCATTTTAATGACGTCAATAAGTTATTTGCACTCACATGCCAGTACGTAGCCACCGTCCTGCCTGCCTATAGGCTCGTAATGAGGACTGCTCCTTACGTACTGG